>SJXQ01005052.1:31341-86288 GCA_006408695.1 Aepyceros melampus
GATGTGAGAGTTGGACTGTGAAGAAAGCTGAGCACAGAAGAATTGATGCTTTTGAACTGTGGTGTTGGAGAAGACTCTTGAGAGTCCCTTGGACTGCAAGGACATCCAACCAGTCCATTCTGAAGGAGATCAACCCTGGGATTTCTTTGGAAGGAATGATGCTAAAGCTGAAGCTCCAGTACTTTGGCCATTTCATGCAAAGAGCTGACTCATTGGAAAAGACTCTAATGCTGGGAGGGATTGGGGGCAGGAGGAGAAGGGGACGACCAAAGATGAGATGGCTGGATGGCATCATGGACTCAATGGACGTGAGTCTGAGTGAACTCCGGGAGTTGGTGATGGACAGGGAGGCCTGGCGTACTGCGATTCATGGGGTCGCAAAGAGTCGGACATGACTGAGCGACTGAACTGAACTGAATATAACCAGGTCACTCTTTTTGCTGATCATAACAATTAAGGGGATTATTTTTTAGACTTTAAGGAATTTGAAGGTGAGGTGATTTGCTTTTGCACCTCAAAACAAATTTTCAACAAAATTGAAGACTAAATATTTGTATTTTAAAATGGTAATCTGGGCCCTACTTTTTCTGAGGGCAGTGTGAAGAAGTCAGGCAATTCTTATCTGTAGGATCTAAAGATAAATATAGACAAAAATAGTGAAACGATCAATTCAGGGCATAGAAAAGCGGCCTAATTCCAGCAACAAAGTGTGAAGGGTTTGTTTATGAAAATCACCTGCTGCATCAAGTAAAATGAACTTTTGCTTTTTTTGAACCAAGGATTTTCACATTCTCCCAAACCTAGGCAGTTCAAACTTTGTTTTGCCAACTGGAGGTGTGGAGGGGTTTGAGACTTAGTTTGAGGGTAACCAACAGAGCAACTAAACATTATAGAATGATATTGTTAAAGTGTGAAAGTCTCACTCATAGAGAAAACACAGGCCAAAGGCTGAGACAATAAACAGATTGAACAAGTTCTAAACTGTACACGTGTGGAGGAGACGTGAGGTCGGTGGTGGTGGTGGTGGTGTAGTTGCTAAGTCATGTTTGAGTCTGTGACCCCATGGACTCTAGCCTATAAGGCTCCTCTGTCCATGGGTGTTCTCCAGGCAACGGGAGTGGGTTGCCACTTCCTTCTCCAGGGGACTTGGCAGTACCATGAGAAAAGAAACTCTGGGAAGACGTGTAATTGTGCTACATCTTTGAGTGCATTCCTCAGCCTGAGCAACACTGAGGTGGCAAACAGTGGAATCCTTGCTGGCTTCGGGTGTCTCAACATAACCTCTGCATAAATATTTGCATAATTATGAAACAACAGAGCTGAATGAAAGACCTCAGGAAAGCAATCAGGAGGAAACTCAAAGAAAAAGTCTAATATGAGATATTTGAGGTTGTACTCTGTTTTGCAGCTCAAGGTCAGGCAAGTTCCTGGATTATTAAAAGAAAACAAACAAAACAAAACTAACAACCTTCTGAAGAACAAAAAAGAATCCAAGAGTTGCTACCTGGTATTGTCTACAGTGCTTAATATTCAAACAAAATTATGATATACAAAAAGACCAGCCCCCTACCTCCTGACAAAAGATATGAAAATTCTAGAGATTACAAAGTATAATATCTGAAATTAAAAGAAAAAACACACACACACACAGAGAACACAACAGAAGATTTGAGATGGAGAAGAATCATTAACCAGGAAGTTAGATGAGTGAAGTTATTCACTATGAATAATCTTTTTTAAAAAGAAAACAAGACCATAATTAATATATGGAATAATTTTCAACATTCCAATAGAGCAGTAACGGAAATTCCCAAAAGATGAGAGAGAGACTTCTGGCAGAGAGCAAATTTAAAATATGACCAAACACTTCCCAAATACTATGCAAGTTTTGAATGTGTAGCCTCGTAAAACTCAATAAACCCCAAGTAAGATTAAAGAAAATCACAGCTAGACATATACAAAAACTATATATGTATTATAAACTTAAACAACATAAGTCACAAGTTGTATAGGGGTCTTTGTGTGGGTATGTGTAGGAAGAGTGTACTTATTTATGTAAGAATATGCGGTGGCTAGTACTCCAAACTGCAGTTTTGAGTTAACAGAACCCGGGAAGTGCATCAAGAACAGAAAGAATAGGGCTGAGAACATACCTCTAAGAAAGCTCCACATTTAAGGAATAAGTATAGAGAAAGGATTTTTTTTTCCCCTGAAACTGAATAGTCTGAGAGATGATATGATCTAATCATCAGTCACAGGAGAAGGTTAAGAGAGGCAGAAAAATGTATCCTGAGTTGACAGAGTTGAAGCTCTGTGAGGCCGAAGTGATGGTATCGATGTGGATGTTGTAAGTTAGCGTGAAGATGGAGGGATACAGAATGGGAAAAAATACATGACTTGAGTGATATAGAAATATGACCAATGAATGGCCACATAAAGAGCATGAGTGTCAAACCTTTAGAAACTTAAAGGCTGAGGAGAAATGGGGGAAGTCCTTATACTAGTTGTTGTACTTTCAGTGTGCTTCAAGCAGGAAGATTCATAAAGGAGAAAGCCTGTTAGTACTGTGTGCTGCAGCCCTTAAAATAATAAGAAATCTTCATACTACAAAATCTTTTATTCTAGCAGCACTACCCACTTTGATACATCTATCAGAGGAAAAGGTGAAGTGTGCCTCCCTGAATATATTCACACAAACTTGAAGTTTCACTTTCTGAAATATATTGGCAAAATCTAGTTCCCTAAGAAATGTTTAACACCACCTTACTAATCAGGACCCCAATATAACTGTTTGCAGTTAACGTGGAATGAAGAGTATACTGTCATCCTCGAAAGTTTTGCTCTTTGGTTGAACCTGTAATCATTTGCTTGGCCTGTTACTGAAAGAGTTAGGGGAGTGGGGCTCTTGAGTTATAATAAAAAGGTTTTGCCCTGGGATTTCTGCAGCCACCTACCCAACCAAGAAGTTATATTTTCTAGATAAGCATTTGCCTTTTTCACTGTGATTTTCATTTGTACACAGCATAATAATAAATAATCTGTCTCTCAACACAGCTACCCAGCCATGGAATTCCAAAGTCATTAAATATCAAATATCACCTTTGGAACTCTTTAACTACAGAGTTGCTGGTTGGGACAGCCCTAATACTCAGAGATAATAGGAAGTTAGAAATTTAAAATACCTTTGCTGAGCTGTAAAGCAAAGAATATACAGCAATGCAAGACCAGCATAAGTCAAACGGGGTAGAATTCTCAAGCAGTAAAAATTCCCAGCCCATTAAAATGACTAATAATATTGCTCTGTATTTATATAGTGTCCTCCTGCAAAGAAGCTTAAAATGTTTTACTAACATTTTCTCATTAATTCTACTTTCATCTCCAGGAAATACGTGGTGAGAGTTGTTACTGCTATGTTTCCTTGCTTTACCTGCGGTTAATGGGATTTCTGGCATAGTAAGGCTATAAATTGAAGGTCATTCTGCGGGCTAGTGATTACTAGAGCTCCTTTGGTTTCCTCTTCTTTGCTCTGTGGGCAATGGTATGTGTATGCGTCCATGCTTTCAGCTGCTCAGTGGTGTCTGACTCTTTGCGACCCCATGGACTGTTCTCCACCAATTTCTTCTGTCCTTGGAATTTTCCAGGCAAGAATACTGAAGTGGGTTGCCATTTCTCACTCCAGGGATCTTCCCAACCCAAAGATCAAACCCATGTCTCTTGTATCTCCTGTATTGGCAAGGAGATTCTTTACTACTGCACCACCTGGAAAGCCCAATAATGTCTCTTTAATCCAGGTTTTTAGTTCTCTTGTCACAGATGAGAGTATATCTTTTGGAGTATAACTGAGCTAAGGTTATATACACTAAATAATGTACCAATATTATTCATGATAATATTGATAAACTTCTGTTTAAGTTATCAGCCATTGACTAAATACTTTCGCAATAATTACCTTTTTATTCTGATAGTGGAGAAAATTGTTAAAAAAATAAGTAATTAATCAGTACATTTAACCTGTATATTTATGCTTTTGAAGAAATCAAAATTCAGGAGAGAAGTCATGAAAAGCACTAACATTTTCTGACTAAAATTTTACTTAGCATATAGGAAACGCCTCTTAACGTCCTGTATAAAAGTGGAGTTGCTAAGAGTCGGACACGACTGAATGACTTCACTTTCACTTTTCACTTTCACGCATTGGAGAAGGAAATGGCAACCCACTGCAGTGTTCTTGCCTGGAGAATCCCAGGGACGGGGAGCCTGGTGGGCTGCTGTTTATGGGGTCACCCAGAGTCGGACACGACTGAAGTGACTTAGCAGCAGCAGCATGAGAGTGGGGGTATTTCAAATGCAAGTCTTCACATTCTTAGAAGAGCTAAAATGGCAGATAATAAACAGGAAATTTCATTGATGACCAACATAGCTTCATTAAAAATTGACATTTTAAAGTAATCATATTTGTTTGGTTATTTTGATGACTTAAATTCAATTGCCTGAAGCTCACTTGTTACTGGGTTGTTTAGTTGTGACAATGTTTTATCTCTGCTTTTGCCACACTGTTCCTTCACTCTGAAATCCCAGGTATGTCATTTTCTGAATGCCTGCAAAAAATGTAGGTTCCTCCTTCCATTGGACATCACTGCACTATGCAAACTTATATCTACTGTAGCACTCATTCTGATTTCGTAAATAGGCATTTATGCACAGTCCTCTTTTGAGATCTGCTTGAAGGAAAAGGAGCTTTACTTATTAACCACAGTCCTAGTGTCTGGCATTTGATATGCGCTCTAAGTGTGAAGAATGAATGATCTAATTAACTCTTGCTAATTTCACTCCATCTTACTGCTTTACTCCATTTACTCAATGAGTAAGTCTGTAGTTAAATACATGATAAATGCATGAATTAATGAGTGAAGGCATTCAACTGATCAATAAATGTATTGTAATAGGCCTAACAGAAAAGATTTCAGGAGAATGCTTGACTGTCAGTATCTATGTGTCATTAAGCTGTGTGTAAGCTCAGCTTTAAACCTAGGCCTCTTGGTCCCACAATTAAGCAGCAATGAAGTTACTGCTATTGCTTTCAACATTTTGTGGGTATTATTATTCATAAATATGTCTATTTATGTTTTCTTATCTTCAGAAGATGTTTTCTATCTAGATTATCTACCATTAGTCAAGTTACTAGTACAATAATTTAAAAATATTCTCTTCATCTATCTGTCTCTCTTGTCCCCAGAAACAGGAATTTTCATCAGAATTCTAAGTGTTTAAACTCATTCTGTGGAGAAGGCAATGGCACCCCACTCCGGTACTCTTGCCCGTACAATCCCATGGACAGAGGAGCCCGTTGCACAGAGTCAGACACAACTGAGCAACTTCACTTTCACTTTTCACTTTGGTGCACTGGAGAAGGAAATGGCAACCCACTCCAGTGTTCTTGCTCGGAGAATCCCAGAGATGGGGGAGCCTGGTAGGCTGCTGTCTATGGGGTCACACAGAGTCGGACATGACTGAAGTGATTGGGTAGCAGCAGCAGCAAATTCATTCTGTGTTTTAACATCAATGGAACATGGTTGGTCAACCTCCTATTCTGCCCACGACTAACAAATCTTCACTCACATTCTCCTCTCCATGAGTCTCCACCACCTTTTAATCATCTTTTGGGTTTCTCTGTCACCAGGCTCATCAAGATGTATACATTACAGATAAACAGCTTTTTTACCAACCCTACTTCAATAAAATGGTTTTAAAAAATATAAATTTAAAATTTAAGTATCTAATTGAATGTCAGGGGACAGAATGAAGGAAGAGAACACAACCAACCACAACAGGAGATGTGATGTTAGAGAGGGGAGGAAAAGCCTCCCTGACGGGTGATAGTGAGCAGACTTCAGTGAAGTGCAGCAACAGGGGTATGTAAATCTGAAGGAAGGACATTTCAGGCAGAGTGAATGGTACCGACATGAAGACACACTGGCTCAGGTACTGCAAAAGGTCAGTTGTGAATAGGTCACAATAATTTAAGGGGAGAATACTGAGAGAAGCCGGCAGAGTTAGATAGTCAGGGATAATATGATGTAAGCTTAGAGTGGGGGTATTTCAAATGCAAGTCTTCACATTCTTAGAAGAGCTAAAATGGCAGATAATAAACAGGAAATTTCATTGATGACCAACATAGCTTCATTAAAAATTGACATTTTAAAGTAATCATATTTGTTTGGTTATTTTGATGACTTAAATTCAATTGCCTGAAGCTCACTTGTTACTGGGTTGTTTAGTTGTGACAATGTTTTATCTCTGCTTTTGCCACACTGTTCCTTCACTCTGAAATCCCAGGTATGTCATTTTCTGAATGCCTGCAAAAAATGTAGGTTCCTCCTTCCATTGGACATCACTGCACTATGCAAACTTATATCTACTGTAGCACTCATTCTGATTTCGTAAATAGGCATTTATGCACAGTCCTCTTTTGAGATCTGCTTGAAGGAAAAGGAGCTTTACTTATTAACCACAGTCCTAGTGTCTGGCATTTGATATGCGCTCTAAGTGTGAAGAATGAATGATCTAATTAACTCTTGCTAATTTCACTCCATCTTACTGCTTTACTCCATTTACTCAATGAGTAAGTCTGTAGTTAAATACATGATAAATGCATGAATTAATGAGTGAAGGCATTCAACTGATCAATAAATGTATTGTAATAGGCCTAACAGAAAAGATTTCAGGAGAATGCTTGACTGTCAGTATCTATGTGTCATTAAGCTGTGTGTAAGCTCAGCTTTAAACCTAGGCCTCTTGGTCCCACAATTAAGCAGCAATGAAGTTACTGCTATTGCTTTCAACATTTTGTGGGTATTATTATTCATAAATATGTCTATTTATGTTTTCTTATCTTCAGAAAGATGTTTTCTATCTAGATTATCTACCATTAGTCAAGTTACTAGTACAATAATTTAAAAATATTCTCTTCATCTATCTGTCTCTCTTGTCCCCAGAAACAGGAATTTTCATCAGAATTCTAAGTGTTTAAACTCATTCTGTGGAGAAGGCAATGGCACCCCACTCCGGTACTCTTGCCCGTACAATCCCATGGACAGAGGAGCCCGTTGCACAGAGTCAGACACAACTGAGCAACTTCACTTTCACTTTTCACTTTGGTGCACTGGAGAAGGAAATGGCAACCCACTCCAGTGTTCTTGCTCGGAGAATCCCAGAGATGGGGGAGCCTGGTAGGCTGCTGTCTATGGGGTCACACAGAGTCGGACATGACTGAAGTGATTGGGTAGCAGCAGCAGCAAATTCATTCTGTGTTTTAACATCAATGGAACATGGTTGGTCAACCTCCTATTCTGCCCACGACTAACAAATCTTCACTCACATTCTCCTCTCCATGAGTCTCCACCACCTTTTAATCATCTTTTGGGTTTCTCTGTCACCAGGCTCATCAAGATGTATACATTACAGATAAACAGCTTTTTTACCAACCCTACTTCAATAAAATGGTTTTAAAAAATATAAATTTAAAATTTAAGTATCTAATTGAATGTCAGGGGACAGAATGAAGGAAGAGAACACAACCAACCACAACAGGAGATGTGATGTTAGAGAGGGGAGGAAAAGCCTCCCTGACGGGTGATAGTGAGCAGACTTCAGTGAAGTGCAGCAACAGGGGTATGTAAATCTGAAGGAAGGACATTTCAGGCAGAGTGAATGGTACCGACATGAAGACACACTGGCTCAGGTACTGCAAAAGGTCAGTTGTGAATAGGTCACAATAATTTAAGGGGAGAATACTGAGAGAAGCCGGCAGAGTTAGATAGTCAGGGATAATATGATGTAAGCTTGCAAGCCATTGTTTGAACTTTGATTTTTATCCACCGAGATATTAATCCATATGTATCATTCGCATCTTACTTCCTTCTAAATTGTTTCCATGGTTTATCTTAGGTCAATACACGCAGATCCAGTGCATTCACTTTAAATACCTTATACTGTGCCATTTTACAAATGCACTACAATTTTCTATGCCAGTTTCTAACTGATAGATACTTCAGTTCAGTTCAGTCGCTCAGTCATGTCCGACTCTTTGTGATCCCATGAATCGCAGCACGCCAGGCCTCCCTGTCCATCACCGACTCTCAGAGTTCACTCAAACTCACATCCATCGAGTCCGTGATGCCATCCAGCCATCTCATCCTCTGTCATCCCCTTCTCCTCTTGCCCCCAATCCTTCCCAGCATCAAAGTCTTTTCCAGTGAATCAACTCTTCTCGTGAGGTGGCCAAAGTATTGGAGTTTCAGCTTTAGCATCATTCCTTCCAAAGAAATCCCAGGGCTGATCTCCTTCAGAATGGACTGGTTGGATCTCCTTGCAGTCCAAGGGACTCTCAAGAGTCTTCTCCAACACCCCAGTTCAAAAGCATCAATTCCTCGGCACTCAGCCTTCTTCACAGTCCAAATCTCACATCCATACATGACCACAGGAAAAACCATAGCTTTGACTAGACGGACCTTAGTTGGCAAAGTAATGTCTCTGGTTTTGAATATGCTAGCTAGGTTGGTCATAACTTTCCTTCCAAGGAGTAAGTGTCTTTTAATTTCATGGCTGCAGTCACCATCTGCAGTGATTTTGGAGTTCCCAATAATAAAGTCTGATACTGTTTCCCCATCTATTTGCCATGAAGTGATGGGACCATATGCTGTGATCTTCGTTTTCTGAATGTTGAGCTTTAAGCCAACTTTTTCACTCTCCTCTTTCACTTTCATCAAGAGGTTTTTTAGTTCCTCTTCACTTTCTGCCATAAGGATGGTGTCATCTGCATATCTGAGGTTATTGATACTTCTCGCAGCAATCTTGATTCTAGCTTGTGCTTCTTCCAGCCCAGCGTTTCTCATGATGTACATTTGGGAATCTCATAATTTTCACATTGTCAGTTTGTTATTATTCACTCAGAAAATTTCTGCCTTACAGCCTGGATGGAAGGGGAGTCTGGATACATGGATATTTATGGCTGGGTCCCTTTACTGTTCACCTAAAATTATCACAATGTTATTAATTGGCTATACTCCAATATAAAATATAGAGTTAAAAAAAGAGAAAGTAACTTTCTGCCTTAAATTAAGAGGAGTTTTGGTTTATTATGACTGACCTTGTGAAATAGTTTCCATGACTTAGTTTCGTGGTTTCTAATTAACAGTATTTTTGCTTGTTTTTATGTCTCCTTTTACTGTCCACTGTTAGATAGGTTGCATTTCCTTGATTCCCATATTGTTTTCTTTGTTTTGAAATTAAAGCAGTATACTTTTACCATTTAACTGCTTAACAACCATGCTTAAATGAAGTATTTAATGCCCATCTTTTTAAAATTTTTACTAGCGTTGTCATCTAACTTCTTCTTAATTCCAGCTAATACCTATCCAGATGTAACAACTTTTACCAGTCAAAACCTTAAAACTTTTACAACTTTTACAATTAATTTCGTATACAATTACTTTGCATTTTCCTCATCTGGGTTCTTGTTTGTTTTATTGTCTGAAATTGTCTTCGTTTTCCTCAGTTACTACACTGTCACCTGAATTTTACTGATGCTACCATCTGATCTTTACGTCATCTGCTGTGCCCCTTCATCTCTGATGCTCAGCCTCTGTGCCACTGTGTGTCTGTGTGGGCATTTGCTATCATTTGCACTGCTTGGAAGTCAGTATAAACCTTCAATCTGATCACTCCTGTCTTTCTTCAATCCTGGAAAAATTTCAACAAACTATATTAGAATATCGCATATCTTCACCGTTTTCTCAATTACCTGCTTCTGCAACTTTTAATAGATAAAGGCTGGAACTTTGCCTGCACGCCTCCATTTTTCAAATTCACTTTCATATATTCTGCCTCTTTCCATCACTGATCTATATTCAGTGATTGTGTAGCTATATTCTAATTAATTAAGTCTGCTAATGCTTTATTCATCATTAGATAATCTAATGTTTAAAATGTCTGGTGATTTGATTTTGTAACTTAGAAAATCTATTTTTAATACAGTCTCATTTTTATTTAATGATTTGTTTCCTTTCTCTGAGTTCATTTCCAATATACTTGATTTACACGTTCAGAAACTTCATTCTTAGAGTACAAACCTCCTGTTTTTAATCAGCTAGGTCTCACTCCTAGCAGTTTGCTTATTGGTGTCACTATAACTTTTTATGGTGATCTAATGATGGGTTCTCCCTTTCTGTAGAAGTGTTTCAGTTGGTAACACTTGTCCTGTTAGGGTTATAAGCTTTTCAAAGAATCTAGACTAATTGTGTGTTTCTCATGAGAACTGCCTTGCCATCAATGTCATGTGAAATCAGAGATAATAGTATCACTTGGCACCTGGTTGGTATTTCAGTTTGTGTTGGTAACATCGCTTCTCTAGGCTAAGAGCACTTTTTCCAGTCTCCACTCCACAGAGGAAGCAGTGCTTCTGGATTTTTGGCTTTCTGTATGGAGCTCAGTTTTGTTTGCTACTCAAATAGATTTGAAAACTCACCTCCTGTCCCCTAGATGTTATACCTATAACTGGTTGAAATATTCACATCAACCATTACACTGGGCCTTCCAATCCCTCCCAGCAACAGTTGTCTGAGTATTTTCCTTTCTTGCTTGTAGTGCTTGCTTTGTTTGTATTTTGCATTGCCTTAAAATGAAGCAACGTTTTTCCAAAGCATAATTTCAGTCCTACTCAGTGTAAAAAAACATTATATTTTGAACTCTTGAGTTCTATCAACAAGAAAAGCTGCTATCAAGTAGCACAATCTTTTCACAGTTTTGGACAGCACCAAAAGAATTATTTGCACAAATTATATATATACACACAAACATATTATATACATTAGTAGTAATCATTTTGTGTGGTGAACAAGTGGCAAGAACATCTTGCTGGCAAAAGCAAAAAAAAATCAAGAATTGATTTTTACGTTCTACAAAGCTCAATGGTTACTTTCAACAGATTTTCCCATAGAGTGAAAAAAAAATCTTTTTCTTTCATTTTATACAACTACTCTTTAGAAACTTTCTGCAAAGCAGAAAAAGCCAAGCATGATTACTTGCATAGCTATAAAGATGGACCTTCTTTTGTATGTGTTTGTCAGTTGAAATGGAGAGGCAATATGAAAAATTGAAGATGAAAGCATTGTCACTTTGGATAAATAGGGGCTCCAAAGCCTGCTCAGTAACATAACAGTTCCCCCCAGGGCTGAGAGCCTCAATAATCTAGGTGGATCTTTTGAATTAATGCCATGAACTATTTGCTCACTGCATAATTGCAGTTAGAGAACTGTTCCTGTAATTGACCAAAGTTATCAGGTTTCATACCTACTTTTACTTACCTTGACAGCTCACAATTGTGATACAAAGCAGCTGCCGGAATCTGCACTGCCATTAAATGGCAAGAGAAAACTGCAGTGTTCAAACAAGGACACCAACTAAAAATAAGCCTCAGTTTGGGGATTAAAATATATTTCAATGGTTTGCACTCTGCTTGGTTTGTCTACAAATTTTATTTTCTATTCCTTTGAGTGGAGATTAAAATGATAAATTTGAAACTCTTCAAACAAACTCATAATAATATTTTTCGGAATTGCTTTTTTTTCTTGAATTTAATTTTAATTTCAAGAAAGTGTTCACCCAAACTTCTTATAGGTTGTCTAACTTTCTGGTGAAGAAAAGTAAAAGTGTTACTTCCTCAGTTGTGTCCGACTCTTTGCGACCCCATGGACTGCAGTCCACCAGGCTCCTCTGTCCATGGAATTCTCCAGGTAAGAATACTGGAGTGGGTTATCATTCCCTTCTTTGGGGGATTTTCCTTTCCCAGGGATCAAACCTGGGTCTCCCGCATTGCGGGCAGATTCTTTACCATCTTAACTGATCGGAAGCCCACAGTTAGGAAAAAAGTCATTGAATTAACATTTTTATGCTGACACCAGTTCAGTTCAGTTGCTTAGTCGTGTCTGACTCTTTCTCTTTGTGAGCTCATGAACTGCAGCACACCAGGCCTCCCTGTCCATCACCAACTCCCAGAGTCTACCCAAACCCATGTCCACCGAGTCAGTGATGCCATCCAACCATCTCATCCTCTGTTGTCCCCTTCTCCTCCTGCCCTCAATCTTTTCCAGAATCAGGGTCTTTTCAAATGAGTCAGCTCTTCATATCAGGTGGCCAAAGTATTGGAGTTTCAGCTTTAGCATCATTCCTTCCAAAGAAATTCCAGGGTTGATCTCCTTAAAAATGGACTGGTTGTTCTGTCATCCCCTTCTCCTCCTGCCCTCAATCTTTCCCACCACCAGGGTCTTTTCAAATGATCAGCTCTTCATATCAGGTGGCCAAAGTATTGGAGTTTCAGCTTTAGCATCATTCCTTCCAAAGAAATTCCAGGGTTGATCTCCTTCAAAATGGACTGGTTGGATCTCCTTGCAGTCCAAGGGACTCTCAAGAGTCTTCTCCAACACCACAGTTCAAAAGCATCAATTCTTTGGCACTCAGCTTTCTTTATAGTCCAACTCTGACAACTATACCTGACTACTGGAAAACCATAGCCTTGACTAGACAGACCTTTGTTGGCAAAGTAATGTCTCTGCTTTTCAATATGCTGTCTAGGTTGGTCATAACTTTCCTTCCAAGGAGTAATCGTCTTTTAATTTCATGGCTGCAGTCACCATCTGCAGTGATTTTGGAGCCCAGAAAAACAAAGTCAGCTATGGTTTCCACTGTTTCTCCATCTATTTGCCATTAAGTGATGGGATCAGATGCCATGATCTTAGTTTTCTGAATGTTGAGTTTTAAATCAACTTCGACACCAGTTACAAAGGTAGTAATGATATGTCTATGTCAACCTGACAAACATGAAAATGATCTTTTTGTTGGTAATTTGAACAAAATTTTGGAGCAATGTGTTAGGTACGATGTGCAGAAGACCACAGATACATGTGGACTAATGGAGAAATATATCCTGTATTACAAATATTCACATCAAACTTTCAGACACACGAAGAATGTAGATAACTACAGCAAAACCTAAGATTCTCAGGAAGGCATGTAATTACTTCCACTTTTCCTTTTCTATAATTTTTAATAGATGTTTCCATGGTTATTTATATCTTAAGAAATACAAAAGTTTAATAAACTCTTCACATGCTAGGAAAGTAATGCTCAAAATTCTTCAAGCCAGGATACGTGAACCATGAGCTTCCAGATGTTCAAGCTGGTTTTAGAAAAGGCAGAGGAACCAGAGATCAAATTGCCAACATCATCAAAAAAGCAAGAGAGTTCCAGAAAAACATCTATTTCTGCTTTATTGACTATGCCAAAGCCTTTGACTGTGTGGATCACAATAAACTGTGGCAAATTCTGAAAGAAATGGGAATCCCAGACCACCTAACCTTCCTCTTGAGAAATCTGTATGCAGGTCAGGAAGCAACAGTTAGAACTGGACATGGAACAACAGACTGGTTCCAAACAGGAAAAGGAGTACGTCAAGGCTGTATATTGTCACACTGCTTATTTAACTTCTATGCAGAGTACATCATGAGAAACGCTGGGCTGGAAGAAGCACAAGCTGGAATCAAGATTTCTGGGAGAAATATCAATAACCTCAGATATGCAAATGACACCATCGTTATGGCAGAAAGTGAAGAGGAACTAAAAAGCCTCTTGATGAAAGTGAAAGAGGAGAGTGAAAAAGTTGGCTTAAAGCTCAACATTCAGAAAACTAAAATCGTGGCATCTGGTCCCATCACTTCATGGGAAATAGATGGGGAAACAGTGGAAACAGTGTCAGATTTTATTTTGGGGGGCTCCAAAATCACTGCAGATGGTGACTGCAGCCATGAAATTAAAAGACACTTACTCCTTGGAAGAAAAGTTATGAGCAACCTAGATAGCATATTCAAAAGCAGAGACATTGCCAACAAAGGTCCGTCTAGTCAAGGCTATGGTTTTTCCTGTGGTCAGGTATGGATGTGAGAGTTGGACTGTGAAGAAAGCTGAGCACTGAAGAATTGATGCTTTTGAACTGTGGTGTTGGAGAAGACCTTGAGAGTCCCTTGGACTGCAAGGAGATCCAACCAGTCCATTCTGAAGGAGATCAGCCCTGGGATTTCTTTGGAGGGGGTGATGCTGAGGCTGAAACTCTAGTACTTTGGCCAGCTCATGCGAAGAGTTGACTCATTGGAAAAGACCCTGATGCTGGGAGGGACTGGGGGCAGGAGGAGTAGGGGACGACAGAGGATGAGATGGCTGGATGGCATCACTGATTCGATGGATGTGAGTCTGAGTGAACTCCAGGAGTTGGTGATGGACAGGGAGGCCTGGCACGCTGCGATTCATGGGGTCACAAAGAGTCGGACATGACTGAGCGACTGAACTGAACTGAATGTACTAATGAATTTATTTATTTGCAAAACTATGTTTTTATTGATATAAGAGAATTACTGTGGTGTTAGAGGTTTTAGCACCTATAAAGTATTGACCTTAGTGGTCTCCAGTCACCCAGTTTGTGTCAGTTGTTTAAACTTTTACCTTATGTGCAAAGTCTAAGTATAATAAGATTGAGGTGAGGTGTCTTAGGGCTTTTTGGACAGTGTTTACATTGTCCACCCCACATTTTTTTCTAGTAATAGCAACCCAGAAACCCTTTCCTTTACTTAGTAAGGCTTGCTATAGATAGCAATATTGGTCATTTATAAAACATATCAAAGTGATATTTATTGGTAAGAGAGAGAGATCTCAGCAAATTCTGAAATTGCTGTCAGATAGGAATTGTGTTAAATCTACAATTTACCTCTACAAAGCCCCAAATTATGTTAAATTTAAGCCACCTACTCAAATCATTTTGTTTTGTAGTATAAAAGCAACCTTGTTGTATCTAAGAAGACATTTTTATGAAAAAAAATTAATACTGTACATTTTAAGATTCTAATGCCAGTCTTTAATCATAGAAGTTGTATGAGTTCTAAAATAGAAAAAATCTAATGTAACTCTTCCAAAATAATGAGTGATAAACCATAAGAAAAATATTCATAATTATATTCTAATAAATGCATTATTTGCAAATTTGTGAAAGGGGAAAAGCCATTGTGCAGTGAATCCTAGAATTTTATAATATTTATTGTTTTCTATTTATTGTTAGTCCATTTACTTCAAAAGGAGAGAACAAGAATAGGATTTCCCCTAAGCGAACAACAAAAGAAAGTAAGGCGTGAAGAATTTTTGACTCTCACTAGTGAAAGATTGGTGCTTTTTTGTATTAGAGATCTTGAATTTATCTTATCTGCATGAAGCAAGGCAATCTGCCCTTGATTCAAATTATTCTTTTTCTCCTTTCAAAGCAAGGTATATTAAATACCATGTAAATAAACATGTCAAACAAAACCTATTTATTGTCACAGGAAAGGCACTTGGTAGACAGCTTGTCAGAGACTGAAAAATTAACATCTTTTTCAGACTCTTTTTCTTCCCAACCCAGGTTGATACACTTAAGACAAATATATAACATAGCCTGGTGTTATTAAAGTATAACTATGGCTGTTACATCTTAAGTTTAATAGAAAGTAGTAAATTTAAAATTTTTTATAGCTTGACACAAAGTAAAAGAAAGTGAAGAGGAACTAAAAAGCTTCTTGATGAAAGTGAAAGAGGAGAGTGAAAAAGTTGACTTAAAGCTCAACATTCAGAAAACTAAGATCATGGTATCTGGTCCCATCACAGAGGATGAGATGGCTGGATGGCATCACTGACTCGATGGACATGAGTTTGGGTGAACTCCAGGAGTTGTTGATAGACAGGGAGGCCTGGCGTGCTGCAATTCATGGGGTTGCAAAGAGTCGGACACAACTGAGTGACTGAACTAAACTGAACTTGATATTTTAACTTTAATTGAATTTTGATCATTTCATAAGGTATGCCGGAATGTTCATTACTCCACAACAGAGAAATTTAGCATTGATCAGAATTGCTACAAGAAGGAAAGAAATAGTTGGAGAGCTATTTTACTCACTATTATTTTTCATTTATTTGACTGCCTAGTCTTGCTCTGTTGTATGACAGTAGCAGAAGGGGAAAATTGGTCTCAGATTAACTATTGCAAAACATATCCTGAATTGGAGCTTTGGGGAACTTCTTCTCAGGATTTGGGAAAAGAACTACCAAGTCTGATGTAGCCAATTCTCTACAAGTAAGCATGGAGCAAACAAAGACAGCAGTAAAAAATACAAAGATGAATGAGAAGTAATATAAGAATGTCTAAATTTTTGGCATTACAACAGCTTGAAGAATAATGCCTTAGAGTAATGTAAATATTAAAGTCCAAAACAAACAAGCAAAATCATTCATCAATTAGTTGCACAGTACGCATGACATGCCCACAAACGCATCAAAGTCATAAAGATTCCTGCTCACTGAATCACAAGATAAACTTACCTTCACATGGTAGAGACTGAATAGCTCAGCCCAAATAAAACTCAGTAACTATATGGCACAAATCTTTGACCATGACTTCCTACTGGGTGGTTGGACCACTACTCCCTGAATTTTCCCTGTGCACAGGAAAGAATCCACCCATGATACCAAAGTTACCAGCTTCCCTCTCCTAAAGCAAGATGAACATATTCTGTTTTCCACTGTCAGAGATCATTTGGCTACCATTTTTGTGCCCTGTATTAACCTGGAGGGCAATATAACACATATTGAAGCCCTTATTAAATTCATCTAGGTTTAAATGAAAATCAACAAAGCTTGGCTTTACCAAACATTAAAATATCTCTAATAAAAAAAAATCCTCCTCCAAAATAGGATGACCTTGAAATTATTACTTCTTGCAAGGAGGCACCCTGTGCCATTATCCAAACAAAATGTTCCATGTTCATACATGATGAGTCTAGTAAGGTATTATTGTTATCAAATCCCTTACAACCTAAATAAATACCCTGAATGATCTTACCCTCAGCTTAGGGGACTTGATAAATTAGAAATTTGGATCATGGGGCTCTTGATGAAAAAAAATTGTTATTTATTTTGGGAACCGTTATCTTGATCTGTGCTTGCTCTTTAATGTGCCTTTATTGCTGCTAAGGTATCTGCCTCCAAAGTAGTCAGATTGTCATGGAATGAGCACCTCCATGCTTGTAATACACCTTGATGAATGCCCAGGGCACATTACAAAAGAGAAGGACATCTACGATGTCTAGAGCTGGTCACAAAGGATAAAGAGTTGAAGGAGATCATTCATAGGTCATGGCTACCAGTTGACCCAGGAACAGGACCTGGGCAATCTGGGCTTCTCACCTCCTTCCCTGTCCTTGGAATGTACACTCTGCCCACCATTCCCACAGTGGGAGCTATTTCACAGACAATGACTGGAGAGACCAGTGAGTGTGGTATTTAAACCATCTGGACTATGTTAAAGGCCCGGCAAAGGTCCCTTTCTAAAGTAAAGATTCTGGCGGTAGATTTGGAAATCTACTCATCTTGTGGCCGCCCAAGATAAGCCTTGTAAGGAAGTTCCTTTTCTTATTAAATCTGCTGCCTACCAATCTAGAGTGTCTGTGTTTTCCTTCAGTCCTTCCTTGTCTTCTATACAGAGGCTAGTTTCAAATTTCACCCAGGAAAGTCCCAAGTTTGAGAACAATACTTGATTTGAGATCTTTGTGCTATTATGATGATTATTAGAAGATGTAAGAGTAGTAACAGGGCCAGCACAGGAAATGCAAGATATGTGGTTCAATCCCTGGGTCAGAAAGATCCCCTGGAGAAAGAATGACAACCCACTCCAGTATTCTTGCCTGGAGAGTTCCATGGACAATGCAGCCTAACAGGCTACAGTCCATGGAGCTGCAAAGAGTCGGACTTGACTGAAGCAACCTACCAAGCATGCTGAATAGTAAAAATAATTACAAATTTAGGATAACCAACATGAATATATAGAGTTTAGATTTATATTTATATACAGACAATTTCTGGAGAAGGAAATGGCAACCCACTCCAGTATTCTTGCCTGGAGAATCCCAGGGACAGGGGAGCCTGGTGGGCTGCCGTCTCTGGGGTCGCACAGAGTCAGACATGACTGAAGCGACTTAGCAGCAGCAGCAGCAGCAGCAGACAATTTCACCAATTTTAGCAAGCGTTGAAGCCAATTTTGAATCCTTTTTTGTGACTCAAAAGCATCATATACTAACCACCAAAGTCAGCTCAAAAACTTTAGTGATTTCTATTTTTCTTAAAAACTAATATAAAGACTTTAACCTGTGTTGTAGTCTTACCTAATCTGGGGAGAAGGTAAGCAGCCTCTAATAGATAGTTACAGTTGATTACTACAGGCTCCCTTTCCCCATCACCACAATCTGGTGATAGGAAATCAAGTCTGAGACTTAATTCCAAAACACATACATGCATGCACATGTTAGAAATCTGAATATTTTATAGACTTTGGCAGTCACTGAGATAGGAAATCCGGATAATGATTTCAAATTACCATTTTCAAAAGGTTGCTTTTATTGCTATGTGAAAGATAGATTGGAGAGGACATGGCTGGAAGGAGTGAATCAGAATTGCTTGAGGGAGGCTTGTAATAAGTCAATGCCAATAAGGATAGAAAGGGTAAAAATGGGACCAAATATGATACTGAATTAACATGCATTAATAGTATCACTTATGGCAAAGTTTGCAAGTGAAAAAAGAGTTGGCAAGTAAAATGAATGTCAGGCCCATGATGTCAGTGTCTGTGCCGCAATATGAGAGAACTGTAGAAAAAGTATCTCAGATAAGAAAAAAGAAGCCACTAATTCCAAATTTTGAAATGCTGTCTGAAGAGTACATGAAATATCTAAAAGGTAGTTCTATATATAATTCTCAGTTCAGTTCAGTTGCTCAGTCGTGTCCGACTTTTGCAACCCCATGGACTGCAGCACGCCAGGCCTCCCTGTCCATCACCAACTCCTGGAGTTTACCCAAACTCATGTCCATTGAGTCAGTGATGCCATCTAACCATCTCTTCCTCTCTTGTCCCCTCCTCCTCCTGCCTTCAATCTTTCCCAACATCAGGGTCTTTTCAAATGAGCCAGCTCTTCGCATCAGGTGGCCAATATATATATAATTCTAGAGCACATGAAAAAATTCTAGATCAAAATATAAATTTGGATCCATTATTATAAACTAGCACATGAAAGAACAGACATAACAAAAGAGCCTGAGTAAAGCAAGAAAATAGAAGGAAAAGAAGCCCTAGGCTTCAATCCTCGGAAACAGAATTATTTAAGACATGGGTGGAGAAAAATAAATGTACTAAAGAGATGAGGGAGGTAGTACTTAGAAAAAAAGAAGAAAACCAAAGGAAACTGAGGGAGGAGGTTGTAAGAGAAAAATGAATTTCAAGATAAAGAATGTTCATATTGTCAATTACTCCCAAAGAGTAAGTAAAAGAAAATGACAAATTCATTGGATAAGGTTTCTAGAAACTCGGAGTTTACCATAGTGTAAACAGGTTTGGTGGGAACAGGATATAGATCAAATTCCTTACTCAAAGCTGCCTTTATTTTCCAATTAAATAGTATCAAGCCATTTTGTCCCTACTATTATGCCATAATGATTTACCTTAGTTTTCACTCAACTACCTAGGGCTATATCTCATAAAACATTTCCTGAATTATTTTGATCTTGTACATGATTTTGAAAATTGTAAACCTGGGCAAAATCCCAAATGGAAAAGTTATCTTGAAAAAGCATTTTCCTATGTATAAAACCCCAAAAGTTTATTTTTTAGGGGAAAAAAAAATTAAAGCTCCATATCCAATATAGTGCTGTTCATGTATTTTGTATTTACAAAGGGAAAAAAAGGAGGCTATTAGGCCCACTACTCTGAGAGTGAACATAAATCCCAGTGCCTCTTGTGGAAAAGAATATTAAATTTTATATTGCAGGTTTCATAGCCTCAGGGATAGACAGAACATCTAAGGAGTCAGAAGCTCGGCAGGAGAAAACAGTGATGGCTTCAAGAACAATCTGGTCTCTGAAAAGGAAACACAGGATACTATCCAATCATAGTCACTATGTGCTATAGACAATAACTGTCTTTGACTCATCAAAAGACTTTGGCTCCTCGAAGCAGACAAACAAAAATTGCCTCTAGCGGCCAAAATTATAAAGCATTAATAGTTCTCTGGCACCCAGAGAGTTTAAAATTCAAGACAAGGCAACAATCAACTGTGTACAGTGTTCAGTGATTCTCCCAGGAGCCATCTTGAGGCTTTCGACCAATTTTTACACTGCGCTTGCTGCCCTTGTGATTTTATGCCTCTGGGCCAAAATGACAATATACCATACCAAGTGACTCTGGATCTGAACTAGATAAATAATTAATTCTAAACTCAGCCAGAAGCCACTATTGCTGGCTTCAGTTGACAAAAAGCAACTATTACCCTGACTCCAGTGCTGAGTGCAGAGACCTGGAGAAAGCCCGGGAGTGTCATGATATTTGTAATACGTATGAATGACGATCTACTTTTAATAGAGTTTCCTATCTCTTATTTTCCCCAGTGATATCTTAGTAACCAGGAATAGCCAGAGAGAAGCCACCACTCTCTTTTCCCTTTAGTACACAATAGCACGATTCAGTCAGTTGATGTTATGTATTTTTTATTATTCTTGAAATCAGGAGATCTCTGTCTTACACATATTGAATGTTCAAGATTGGCAGAAACTCAGAACTCCTTTTTTTTTTTAACGTCAATTTAAATTGCAGATATCTGTACTTAACCTCAGAAATTTCATTACATTCACAAAACTGATATATGAAAAAAAAGCAGGTCAATGCAAAAGGCCTACTCCAAGTATACAAATGGGAATGCATTTTTTAAAATCTCAAAAACAATATCTTAGTCATTCATTTACAATTATTCATTTCCTTCCTATTTTATGCTAAACAATAGAATTGCATTAGAAAAATAACCAGAAAAAAAACCTCTTTAGATTAAGGACTATATCTCTTTATGTATATATAATACAGAAATATCTACACTAAAATTTTCTCTTTTATACTCCCTAATTTTTCCCAAAGCAATGATTTTCCAAAAATCCCATGGATGGAGAAGCCTGATAGGCTACAGTCCATGGTGCGCAGAGAGTCAGACACGACTGAGCAACTTCACTTTCACTTTCAAACACATAAAAAAATAGTACAACTGATTCAAATAATCTACAGGTTCAAATAATGCCTAGAAAGTGAAAGATATGCATTTAATACCTACCCAGTTAAGGTCACTGATGAAAGCCATAGCTGTCCCTGGAAGCCCTTTAGCTCTATTTCCCTTGGCAGTAAAAAGCTGAGAGTATTGAGGCACTGGGTCAGCAACCTTAGCTTCATCGATAGCCATCCCCATTGAAGACTTGCCACCAGCTTTGAATACTGCTTTGGAAAAGGTCCTTAAAAATAAGGGAATTACCGACTTTATCTCCTCACTAGCATCTGGGATTAACCTATGCTTCTGTAACGCTCAGCGACAATCTCTTGTATCTCCCCTCTGTACAACTTATGTCTTCAATGTCCTTATGTTTTTCTATGCGGGGGGGGGGGAAAGTCAGAAAAGAAAAGGAAAAACAACAAAACAAAACAACTGTCTTCCTGAAATTTTGATTCATTTGCGCAAAGATCTCTGAGGCAGGTAAATACTAGGGGCCTTGCTATGGTGGAATGGGAAAGACTCAGTGGTAGAAAATTCAAGGAGAAAACCAAAAATCAGTATCTCCAAAAAATATCCTAATGCCATGGTGATTAAATGCTTAGACAAGTTTGGGTTCAAATCCTGGCCCTGCCATTTATAACTTGTATAATCTTGAGCAAAACATTCGGTCTCTTTTTTCCCCAACGTTTTATTAATAACAGAGAATAGTTATTGTTGGCTTCCATCGACATTGCCACTTAGCCCTTTTTTTTTTTTTTTGCTTTTTGTGAAATGAGATAATAATAGTACTTTCATCCTGGGGTTGTTATGAGAATAAATGACTTAATATTTATGAAAGGCTTAGAAGGGCATATTACATAATAAGTACCATGTGTTTGTTAATTATAAATAAACACCTTAGAAAAATTAATCCATGCTTCAGTACTGTTTAGTATAAGTTGTATGATCTGAAACCTACAACGGGTAATTAAAAATAGCTAAATTCATATAAGAGGAGGTAAACAACCCCTCTCTAGTTAAACTAAAACTCAATTTCACAAATGTAGTGCTCACTTTTACACAGAGCCTTTAAGAAAATATTAAGTAGATTTCTCAGAAATATATTGCAATATGGATGAAATACAGTTTCTTTCTATTGATAAGACCCAGCATTTTCCCTGTTGTAAAATAGTTACACATCTAATATATGTCATTTCAAAGAACCTCTAGGAATTGTTCACATTTTTTTTTTTCAAAATTTATTTTTAATTGAAGGATAATTGCTCCACAATATTGTGTTGGCCCCCTGCCATATACAAACATGAATCAGCCACAGGCACATACATGCCAAATTTTTATTGCATTAAAATGTGCATGTTGTTCCTATACAAAAAGTATAACTTAGAAATAGCAGAGGAACTATATTCAATATTTTGTAATAACCTATAATGGAAGAGAATTTTTAAAAGAATATAAATAAATATATATGTATAGCCAAATCAGTTTGCTGTACACCTAAAACTAATGTAATATTGTAAATCAACTATACTTTAATAACAAACAAGGCTTAATAGAACTACAAATCCTCAGATTGGATAAATGTGATTATTGGATTTTTAAAATATATCCTTAATATAAAGGTCATATATGGCAAGTTCACAGCTAACATGATACTCAATGGGAAAAGGCTGAAAACATTTCCTCTAAGATTAGGAATAAGAGAAGCATGCCTGCTCTCATCACTTTTCTGTATTATAGTATTGGAAGTTCTAGCCACAGCAATCAGAAAAACTGAAAAAGAAATCTGAATGGGAAAGAAGAAGTATGACACTATATATAGAAAATCCTAAAGATCCCACCAAAAACCTAAGAGAACTCATCAATGAATTCAGTAAGGCTTCAGGATACTAAATTAATATATGGAAATTTGATGGGTTTCTACACACTAACAGCAACTTATCAGAAAGAGAAATTAAGAAAACAATTTACGGTTGTGTCAAAAAGAATAAAATACCTAGGAATAAATCTAGGAGGACGTAAAAGAGTTGTACTTGGCAAACTGTAAGACACTGATGAAAGAAACTGAAATTGACACAAACAAGTGGAAAAATATATGGTGCTCCTGGATTGGAAAAATGAACACTGTTAAAATTACTATATTACCCAAGAAAATCTACAGATTCTATGCAATTCCTAACAAATAAATTTCCTGACAAATTCCTGACATCTTTCACAGAACTGTCATGCTCATATGATCAATTAATCTGTGACAACAGAGGCAAGAATAAACAGTAGGGAAAAGACAGCCTCTTCAATAAAATAATCAAATGTTCTCATATCATATACAAAAATAAACTCAAAATGGATTACAGACTTAAATGAAAGGTCTCAAATCACAAAACTTCTAGGAGAACATAAGTAGTAGTCTCTTTGACACTGATCTGAGCAATATTTTTTTTTTAATTAATTTTTATTTTTTAGTTTGTTTTGCTTTACAATACTGTATTCGTTTTGTTACACATTGACATGAATTAGCCATGAGTGTACATGAACTCCCAATCCCGACCCCCACCTCCACCCTCCCGCCCCACACCCTCTCTCTGGATTATCCCCGTGCATCAGTCCCTAGCATCCTGCATCCTGCATCAAACCTGGACTGGCAATTCGTTTCGCTTATGATATCACACATGTTACATTGCCACTCTGCCAACCCATCCCACCCTCTCCCTCTCCCACAGAGTCCAAAAGGCCATTCTATACAACTGTGTCTCTTTTGCTGTCTTGCGTACAGGTTTATCATTACCATCATTCTAAATTCCATATATATGTGTAAGTATATGTATTGATGTTTTTCTTTCTGGCTTACTTTGGATGGGGTTGCTAAGAGTCAGACACGACTGAGCAACTTCACTTTCACTTTCATGCATTGGAGGAGGAAACGGCAGCCCACTCCAGTGTTCTTGCCTGGAGAAACCCAGGGACAGGGGAGCCTGGTGGGAGGCCGTCTATGGGGTCACACAGAGTCGGACAAGACTGAAGCGACTTAGCAGCAGCAGCCTAGGCAAGAAAAACTAAAGCAAAGCTAAACAAGTGGGACTACATCAAATTAAAAAGTTTTTTCTCAGTGAAGAACAGTAACCAGTAAAATGAAAAGACCAGCTATGTGATAACAGGATAATATCCAACACACAAAAAGAATTCTTCCAACTTAATGTCAAAAACAAAAACAATTTAAAAATGGACAGAGAGAGTAAATAGACATTTTTCCAAAGAGGATATGAAGATGACCAACAGACACTTGAAAAGATGTTCAGCATCACTAAATATTGGAGAAATAAATATCAAAACCAAATAAGATATCACTGTACATCATTCAGAATTTTTAATTATCAAAAAGACAGCATATAACAAGTGTTGGCGAGGATGTGGAAGAATGGGAGCCTAGTGCACTGTCGGTAGGAATGTACACACTATGGGGTGTCTTCAAAAAATTAAAAATGGAACTACCATACTATCCCACAATTCCACTTCTGGGTTTTTCCCTGAAGAAGACAAAAAGATAAATTCTGAAAGATACATGCACATTGATGTTCAGTGCAGCATTATTTACAATAGAAAATATATGGAGGCAATCTAAAAGTCTATTGATAGAGAATAGGTAAAGAGATATTATATATATATGCATATGACAAAGGTGAAATATATATGTGTGTATATGTGTATATGTATATTCCACTACACAGTGGAATATCACTCAGCCATAAAAAATGATAGAATCATGCTATTTGAGACAACATGGATGGACCTAGAGAGTATTATGCTAAGTGAATAAATCAGACAGAGAAAGACAGATGCCATATATTTCACTTATATGTGAAATACAAAAAACAATTGAAGAAACATAACAAATCAGAACTAATAGATACAGAACACAAACAACTGGTTACCAGAGGGGAGAGGAGATCAGAAAATGAGTGAAATAGGTGAGGTTGATTTAGAGGTACAAATATCCAGTTACCAAAAAAAAAAAAAAAAAAATCACAAGGATGAAATGTACAGCATGGAGAATATAGTCAATAATATTGTAATATCTTTGAATGGTGACAGATGGTAACTAGACATATCGGGGTGGTCATTTTGTAATAGGTAGAAATAGCTAATCACTATGCTCTTATGATACATACCTGGAACTAACATAGTGATGAGGGTAATTATATCTCAACTAAAAATAAACATGTAGACTCATGGAAAAAGTGCATCAAAATGCTACTGTTGGTTGTCTCTGGGGGGAGGATTATAAGTGGCCATTAATTTTTTTCTTTATGCTTGTATTTCTAGTTATATGTAATGAATATGTATTATTCATAAAAATAGAAAAAAATAAATGTCATTAAAATAAAATTTTAAATACAAATATACCTACTAAAGAAAATGTACCTAAAAAAGAAACAGCTGTCATCAGTTAAAGTGGCTCACTACATACAAAAAAGGGCATGAGATCAACTTTAAAAATCATGTCTCATTTATCACCATTTCATGGAATTGATTTTCCATCCTGAGAAATAAAGAAATTTTGTACCTGACCCACCAGAAGACAACATGGTTTAACTTTTTTTATGGAAAATAAAAAAGAAAGCAGAAAATAAATCTTCCATGTTGAAAGAACAATGTATAGATTAAAATACAAATTTTAATATTTATTTTCCTTTTTTATTAGTGAACACCTAGTATGTGATTACCTTAATTTTCTGAAACTCTTTACACTTATTTCCTCATAAATTATACTTCTAGATATCAGTGACATTATACAATGAAATATTTATAACTGAACACACAAGAGCCAGTGTTACATTTGGAGACACATGCTGAAATGACTGACTATAACTACCAAGATGTGAAATTGAGGCAATATTTAATGAACAAACTTGAAAATACATGTCAAGTTTAGAAACAGTCATTACAAAGGGTGATCCTTTGAACTTTCATTTCCATAAATGACGCTTCAACATTTTTAACTTTACTGAAAGCCCCCAAAAGCAAAAAATTAAAAAAAAAAAAAGGCAGCAGCCCATACTTGGTAGATATCCAGTTGTTTTAGATTTGTTATTATGATATTGGAGTAATTTTTTTTTAATACTTCAGGGGATGGAATAATTCATGGGATAGAATTGTGACTTTAAAACACTTTTAGCTTGTCAGACTAGTGAGAGTTCATGAACATACAGCCTCTGTGGATACCTGGTAGCCTCCAGGCTTCAGCAGGACCTCAAATGTACTAGTCGTCTTGCAATTCTTCATAATTTTGGAACAAGGAGTCTCAATTTTCCTTCTGTACTAGATACTATGCTTTATATAATCTATCCTTTAGAGGTCTCTTAACACCAGTTCTCTCTTTCTCATATTATTGTATGTTCAATGGATATTCATTCCATTTATTTACCCTAAGATCATCTGCAAAGACGGAGAAGGCAATGGCACCCCACTCTAGCACTCCTGCCTGGAGAATCCCATGGACAGAGGAGCCTGGTGGGCTGCAGTCCATGGGGTCGCGAAGAGTCGGATACGACTGAGTGACTTCACTTTCCCTTTTCCCTTTCATGCACTGGAGAAGGAAATGACAGCCCACTCCAGTGTTCTTGCCTGGAGAATCTCAGGGACGGCAGAGCCTGGTGGGCTGCCATCTATGGGGTTGCACAGAGTCGGTCACGACTGAAGCAACTTAGCAGCAGCAGCAGCATCTGCAAAGAATGTAAGTAGCAGCACCTGTCTTGCCATGTCCCTAAGAGATGGTAAATGGGCCACATGCTTTGGCCTCACTTCCCCTTTTGCCACCTGGGACCCATTTTGCTCAGTGATATCCTCTTTATCTTTAGACCTATCCTCCTCCACATCATTTACTTTCAGCAAAACCTGCCCAACTATCTTGCACATTTAGCAAAAAAAGATGTATCTTTTATTTTTATCTACTTAGAAACCTACCAGTTTATAGCCAAGAATCTGAATCACAGTATTTTTTTCTTCTTCATGAAAATAATACAAACACAGTAGAACAGTATAAAAATACATTAAAATATTTTTTAAAATATCTCTCATCATTTTTACTATCAAAAGAAAAATGCGATCTAAAAATAGTCTTTAAGAAAAAAGTGATCTATAGCAAAAAATTTAAAAATTTAAATTAAATAAAAATATTATTTCTTTGCCTTTTTCTACGCATTTATCGTGAAAAGTGTGATCTGTGAGAAGACCAAAGGAGGTCTTCAAGACTCAGGGGGTCCACGAGGTCAAACATGTTTATTACCAGCAGTCACTGCCTTCTTCACAATCATACCCTCAGAGGAATAAAATAACTTTTTATTCCATGCCTTGATGAAGCAGTGATTTCTTTTTATCAAATCTTGACCTGTAAGCACATTTTTAAAACTATTCAGTGTGATGAAATGAGAAATACGCACAAAGCACTCCAGCACAGTAAAGAAAGCTAGCTGTCTTGAGGAAAAGCATTTGGCCCATTATTTGAGCCGTGAGCAGAACCAAATATTCTTATCATGGAGCTTCATGACTGACATAAAACTATGTTTATTCAGACTTGAGTATTTGGGAAACTCTTTTTTTTTTTTTTCCCCAGAAATGAACATAGTGAAGCCATCACATCAAGGGAAACAGTGGACATAATTGTGGTCAATGATAAAATTTAAACTTTCAGTTGGAAAATCAGAATTGCAGAAAACACATTCCCACTACAATGAGCTGTATGGTTTCAGAGTAGTTAAAGACTATTCTGATGACATTGCTGGTGATATTAACAAATATGATTTTTGATACTGTATAATTAAATATGTTATTTGGGATATATGCATGATTCAATGAAACAATATATTCCATGATCATGCATGAGTAAAAGAGCCAGAGTCTAATTCAAAAATTCACTTTCAAAAATAGTATAAAGTTATTTTCAGACACTCAAAAGTAAAATCTTTATTATGTATGTGTGCTCCCTCAGTCACTTAGTCTTATCCAACCCTTTCCAACCCTATGGACTGTGGCCCACCAGGCTCCTCTGTCCATGGGATTCTCCAGGCAAGAACCCTGGAGAGGACTGCCATCTTCTCCTCCAGGGGATATTTCTGATCCAGGGATCGAACCCTGGGTCTCTCACATCTCCTGCATTACAGGTGGATTCTTTAACACTGATCCACCGTGGAAGCTCTTATCATCTATAGATTCATGTTAAAAATAATTAAGAGACCTTAAATGAAATGGATGGGGTAAAATAGAGAAAGAAATTATGAAAAAATAGGAAAAAGCAAGTTGATTAGCCTAAGTCAGTTTCGAGTGTAAAAAATATTTAGAAAAATAAATTGTTGAGATAAACTCAAGGCCAAAGTAAAATACTTGACTACAATAAAAGAGATAGTAGAAAATAATCATAGCACTATGAATCTTCTTAAGTATGTGGGAAAGCCATAGTAGATATTCACATTAATAAGAAAATTTAATGGTTAGTTTGCATTTTAAAAACATAAGAGCAGGGCTTCTCTGATGGCTCAGGGGTAAAGAATTTGCCTGCCAACGCAGGAGATAGAGCTTTGATCTCTGGTCTGGGAAGATCCCCCATGTCATGGAACAACGAAGCCCGTGCATCACAGTGATTGAATCTGTGCTCTACAGCCAGGGAGCCACAACTCCTGAGGCCCATGTGCCACAGCTACTGAAGCCTGAGCTCCCAGAGCCCATGCTCTGCAAGGGAGACCACAGCAGTGAGAAGCCAGCACACCACAACCAGACAGCAGCCCCCACACCCCACAGCTCGAGAAAAGCCTGCACAGCAACGAAGACCCAGCACAGCCCCAAATAACTAAAGTTACTGTTAAAATATATGGAAGAACAACAATAAAAAGAAGATAAACAGAAAGCACAAATTTTA
The DNA here is from genome assembly GCA_006408695.1 of Aepyceros melampus. Taxonomy (NCBI): domain Eukaryota; kingdom Metazoa; phylum Chordata; class Mammalia; order Artiodactyla; family Bovidae; genus Aepyceros; species Aepyceros melampus. The sequence goes on from SJXQ01005052.1 coordinate 60,451, forward strand.
TTATAGTAGAGAAGAAAACGATTAACAAACATCAGATCATTGCAACGTAAGGCACGAAAGGGAAATGAAAAATCAAAAAGCAGGGTTGAGTAACACAAAATAAACCAAAGCCTCCTAGTAATTGTTGTATTAATCTTGGTCTTTCCAGAGAAACAGAACAATACACACACACACACACACACACACACACACAAACACACATATCTTGGTGTTGCAATTTGCAACTTGTAGTTTATAAAAGGGGAGACTTAAAAACCACTGAAAATGATATAAAAATAAATTGCTACATAACAAGTATAAGAAGTAGCAGAAACTGGAGCTTCCTCCTCAGTTTAGAAGATTCATTTTAGAAAAATGGCTGCTAGACAACAGAAACCACCACGGAAACCATACAAATCTTCAAACTGCTTGCTGAATATCTGACCAAAGCATGCTGAAACTAATCAGGCATCGATACTGGGAAACAAGGAGATTCTCCAGTGTCTCAGTCAGCAAACAATTGGTGCCTACAGACCTTTCCATGTTCAAGGGAAAATAACCACACAAAAATAAATACCAACAAAAGGCCTGAATAAGAGTCATCTGGTTGACTAACATTTCCCAAAGTCTTGGTATCAGAATTTTTCTGAAGCTACTAAAAGGTAAGAGACAAAGGCCTTGTCATAAAATATATATTTGAAATTCTGACTTAAAAGTTCAAATGATTTCTGTATTTCAGGATCTTTTGGTACCTAGAATATGCTGGTATTCATTGTGTATCTAGAACTGATGACTACTTTCTAAGAATCTCTTATGGAATTGGTATTTTCAGAGAGACTTTGAGAAATGCTCCTTAGAAATATCTTCGTTATGGAAATATAAGCAACATCTATTATACAAATATAAAAGCAAGCTTCTGAAACTTCAAAATGGGGGGGGGTCAATAAGTAAAAAGAGATCTGTTTTGAGATGAAAATTTGATTGCCCTATAAGTGCATTTATATTCTTCTGAACATTTTAGAAATAATTTTTTTCAAAAATTTTTTTCAATAATTTTTTTTTCAAAAATTATTACAAGGCTCACTAAAAGGTAGAATCTTATCTAGTTGACTCTATGAAGCTAGCACAATGCTGGTACTAAAACCTTAGAAATACAGCAAAGTCACAAATCAATCTAGCTTATCAATACAGAAGCAAATATTTCCACTTAAATACTAGATCTGATTACATGAAACTTTAAATTCTCTAAATCAAAAATATCCTAACTGTAATAAACATCTCAAAATATTTGCAATTACTTGCAAAAGTGTCAATATCCTTAGTATTTAAGGATAAAATACTGTTCAAATAATCAAAGAAAAATTGAAAAAGAGGAAGGGATATACCATTGGCATGACAACTAATGGATCCCAAAGTTCATCAAAGTTGAAGATTTTTTTTCCCCCAGTGTTAGAAAATTCTACACAACCTGATTCTGGAGAATTGTACACTGCAGTAAATTGGGAGACAAATTTAGTATATTCTCGTGTGTTGTCATGGTACCTGAAGCTATAAAACTTCACTTAGGTGTCTTCTTCATAGAGGTCAAGTAAAGCATCTGCCTGCAATGCTGAAGACCTGGGTTCAACCCCTGGGTGGGGAAGATCCCCTGGAGAAGGAAATGGCAACCCACTCCAGTATTCTTGCCTTGAAAACGCCATGGACAGAGAAGCTTGGCAGGCTGCAGTCCATGAGGTCGCAAAGAGTTGGACACAACTGAGTGACTTCACTTTCACTTTCATAGCCAGGAAAGAAAAAGAGGATAAGAAATTGGTAACCCCACCTCTGGCCAAAGCAAGTAATCAGTGTGTGTATGTGGGAAATGTAATTATGCAGGACTACAGTCTTGGGGAGAAGAATGACAACAATATCAACAAACATAAACATAAATGTCATGTTTAAAAAAGACACATCAAACAAAAGCCTGAAGCTATTAAGGCAACTCTGAGTAAAAGAAACACTGGGTTGGCCAAAATGTTCATTAGGTTGCTTTTCTGCAAGGCAAAAGATGCAAAAGGGAAATCCTTCGTATGTACATAGAAGACCTTATACTACTTTTTTCTTAAATTACAGAGAAAGGAAGCAAAAATAAAGTTCCAAAATTCCAGATACTCCAAATCCTAGAAACCTCCTCTTCCAGGACACCCAAACATCTAAAAGTTAGCACAAAACATCACAACCATCAATGGCATCCAAGCTGCTATGTCAGTATCTACACTAGAGAAAAGAGCTGGGTGGCTTAACAGGACAGAAAGACAGAGAAGAACTGTCTTCCTCGTGGTTTGGGAACTGGACAGAAAAGTAAGAGAGAAAACATTAATCAATGCAAAATGTCTAAAACAAAATCAAATCCTCAAATTTGTACGTATGCTGTAGGGTATGTGTATGAGCGTGTATAACATACAAAAAGGAACACATATACGTAAAGGTACAAAGGATATGAAGAAAATTTCACTTTGGGGAAAGAAAAAAAAATCTCAAGAAACAATGGTGATTTTAAGGTAAAAATTTGGACTCAACACAATGAAACAAATCAGTCGGTACACACATAGAAAATATGGAGTTAAACATATAATTTTTAACTAAAGTCTTCTGAGTGATGGAAATATAAACTTTTACAATTTCATTTTCTTTTGTATTATTTTTACCTTCTGAAGTTTCTACAACTAATTTGTTAAGCTTATAACTAAACCAATATTTATTTGAGTTTTCTATATGCCAGTTACTGTAGTAAACATTATGAATACATCAGTAATACATTAAATATGTTCTCTGCCCTTCAGGCACTAACTCAATAGAAAGAGATTATCAAGAATTAGAAAAGCATAAAACAGTATGATAAAGTGTTAGGATTGTATTGATAGATAATTGTAAAAATAAGAGAAAATACAGTACAACTCCTTTAGGAGTTTGCTAGCAGAACACAGCTCAGCATAGAATAGTTTATGTAAAGAAATAATTTATGATAAAGTGAGTGGGCTTTTAAGTATTTAAGAAATGAAGAAAGCAAATATAGATTTCCTAAATTGCTGTATTAAGAGATGATATTGAACTTTGTAAACAGGGAAAAGGTTATCACCTGAAGGGGAATGTAACATTTGGAGAGAAACTCACATTACAGAGATTGTGTGAGAGTTGTACTGATGACAAGAACAAGAGAGAGGGAGGATGGGAGTGGGAGTGGAAAGAGAGAGAGAATGAATCCTAATAGCATAAGAATCCAGACACCCTAGCTTTTCCTTACTCAACTGCATTTCCTCACTTTCTAAAGACTAAATCAGTGAAATCCAATGTCCCTTTTCCCTATTCTTGGGTCTCTTCTTGCTGCCACTTTGGATCATCAGCAAGCCATCCTTTGTGATTTGTTAATGATCTGAAGTACAAAATATCTCTACAGTCTTTAGCTTGTTAAATTAAAATGCTAATGCCCCTCTTTATGGCACAGTGCTTACCTGTGAAAATTACACATGAACACTGGGGATTCTAAATAAAAGAGCTAATCTCTTGTTTAGTTACGTTGCATTTGTAAGATGTTAAAATATTCTGAATGAAGTGTATGTTCTCAATTTAGGCAATGAAAGAAAAAAAATTGGGGAAAAGAATATGTGAGCATTTCCAAAGTACTGTTTTAACAAATACAGTCAAGAAAACAATTATTTGAAAGCTGTGTCTAGTTTTGAGAGCGAGAAGAAGTTTCTAATAACATCTCAAATCTACAATTTAAAATTCCAAAAGGAAATCTATGAAAGTGTTCACTGTCTGGTGATCTGCAGCGACAGGACTTTGAGTCAGATTCTTAACAAAAAACAATAAACACACCTTGTATCAAACACACATTTCCCTCCGCTGGTTAGTAGGACACAAACACCAGTTGGTTAAATCCAGTCTTCGCTATTCTTTGAGAATGCAGAATGTAAACCAGGATTATGTGCCCACTTGCAAAACCGCCCCAGGAGAATGGAGTCATGCCAATATGTATATCCTACTGTAGGTTCATACTGTTCATGGGGTTCTTGAAAGAAAAGTTATGACCAACCTAGATAGTATATTCAAAAGCAGAGACATTACTTTGCCGACTAAGGTCTGTCTAGTCAAGGCTATGGTTTTTCCTGTGGTCATGTATGGATGTGAGAGTTGGACTGTGAAGAAGGCTGAGTGCCGAAGAATTGATGCTTTTGAATAAATCACTGCAGATGGTGACTGCAGCCATGAAATTAAAAGGCGCTTACTCCTTGGAAGAAAAGTTATGACCAACCTAGATAGTATATTCAAAAGCAGAGACATTACTTTGCCGACTAAGGTCCGTCTAGTCAAGGCTATGGTTTTTCCTGTGGTCATGTATGGATGTGAGAGTTGGACTGTGAAGAAGGCTGAGCGCCGAAGAATTGATGCTTTTGAACTGTGGTGTTGGAGAAGACTCTTGAGAGTCCCTTGGACTGCAAGGAGATCCAACCAGTCCATTCTGAAGGAGATCAACCCTGGGATTTCTTTGGAAGGAATGATGCTAAAACTGAAGCTCCAGTACTTTGGGCACCTCATGCGAAGAGCTGACTCATTGGAAAAGACCCTGATGCTGGGAGGGATTGGGGGCAGGAGGAGAAGGGGATGACCGAGGATGAGATGGCTGGATGGCATCACAGACTCAATGGACGTGAGTCTGAGTGAACTCCGGGAGTTGGTGATGGACAGGGAGGCCTGGCGTGCTGCAATTCATGGGGTCGCAAAGAGTCGGACACGACTGCGCGACTGAACTGAACTGTTTCTTCTTCCTCTGCGATGGGCTTGTCCATTTCCCGTGGTCTGTACTCCAGCGATTCTGTTGAGACTAGAGTCTGCCCTGAACCCCATCTCATATGACTCCCAGAGGGATGATTCTTCCTTGTGGTACCCAGCATATGCCAAAGACAGTTCTAGTTCTTGCAGGCTTCTTCCCTTAAGAGCTGGAACCTGCTTCTGGAAACTCCAGCTGCTGGCTGGGGTCTTATTCCAAGCAGATGGACCACCCAAACCATGACATTGTTGGCTTCCTGACTTCAGGCATCACGGCTGTCTGGCTGCTGCTGCCTCTGTGCCATGTCTTCTAGCTCCAAATCCCCCCAAATGTTAGCAAGGGGCTGGTAGGAGACAGTTTACTACACTGCTTTGTGCTGGTGGCTACTCCCCTATGAAACCAACTTTTCAGATCGGGTAAGACTTTCAACAGAGTCCTGTCTTTCACCACTTCTTCCTCAGTTCCAACAGCCGGTTGCTAAGTCCCAGCATGCCTCTCATCAAAGCCCTCCAGAGATGTGACGAGCTTTTTTTCCTGGTTGTTAATCCTGGTTTTTATTGTCTTGTGATCTCATACTCCAATGTCTGGCACTTGATCCATTTACCTCTTCCCATTTTCCCACAGCAACATAAAGATCTATCTTCCAGAGGACCACTCAATTCTTGTTGCATGTCTTCTGACAGAATGCTTTCTAACAAGGTCCAATAACAAAAGCTGGAGTCAGCGTGTGTCAGGAGATCCATTTTCTTGCTCTGCTACTATCTGGCTGCATGGCCTTGGGCAATTCGGTTCCCTTTGACGTGACTCAATTTCCCAGATAGTAAAATGAAAAGAGTTGGCCATAAGGTTTCTGATACCTTGCAGCTCCCAAGTTTGTTGACATGCAGTTGGCAGAGAATAGCTTTTTCAAGCAACTCTCAACTTGCTTTTTTAGCTTCAAATGCCCATCAGAAAACAATATCCAATCAACTAACACTTCTCACCTTTCTCCAGCTTTGGATGACATCTATTCCTATATCCCTTAATTTTGACTTCCTTGTCCATATACTTTATACATTAAAGTCTTGAATTGATAGACTATTTATACTTTCCAGATCCTTTCATGATTATTATCCCATTGGATCTTCAAATGGTCCTATTTATTAAGAAGGACAAGGTTTTCCAACTTCTCTTTATCTTTTCATCTTCTCTCCCTTCCCCTCCACTCCTCTCTTTCCTCTCCTTTCTCCTATCTCCCCCTCCCTCTTAAGAATCAGGCTATGATGAATTTGCCCAAGGCAGCACAACTAGTTAGTGGCAGTTCCAGAGCTAGAATTCAGGTCTCCTGACACCTAATTTAATAAATCTTTGACTTTTCCATGCCCCTCTCCTCTCCTCACTGAGCTTTTAATTTTTTAATTTTTTTGCACCACTCTATTGAATTCCTGCAGTATTGCTAATGTTCCACCTTCTTCGTGAACCAGGAGAGTTTGAGTACTCAAAGAATGGATGGAACTAATTCTCCCTTTCTTTAAGTAGAAGGTCTCCAGCGGCCAGAGTGAATCACTGTTGCATGGCACCCATCTCTCTGAGCAGTAAGGACTATCAATAAACATGTGGTTCTTCGGTCAGCTTTTCTGATGTTTCGTCACATTTAACCAGCAAACTGATGAAGCCCAAACTCTAAGAAGAGACGTCGAAGATGAAAATCTGATGAAGAGAAGCCAAAGAGGAATTTTAGGCAACAATGACTTAGTTTCACTGGCTGGGCCGTAAGCTACCAAGGTTGCATAATTTAGAATTTTCCCAAGAACTGAAAGAACTGTGTGTGTTCCCTACTCTTCGGTATCAGGAAGGAGGGATTAAGTGAATGTTTTCAGTTTCACAGGAAAAGGTAATAAAAATACAAGTATATTTTGGGTCAGGTTCAATTTCTGCTTGGTTCTTCCAAATCTCTCTGAAGAAAATAGATTGTAGCACAACAGAAACTTTGACACGCAAGCAGGTAAGATTCTTCCCCACAACCCAGGTAGTTATCAGTTCCCCAATACAAACCTAATTACATACAATGATGAATATAGCAAGCTTAATAAAATGGGGGGAAAGTTAAAGATAGTGGGTCAGATCTGTCAGTCATAGTAAGACCATCATTAGTTACTATTTTAATGGTTCATTTGATTAAATGCTAAGCTATTGTCTTGTAATTATGTGTATTCAAGGGAAAAATCCTCAAGTTCAATTAGGACTATATCTTTTACTGCACTATGTTTAATGAAGTCGCAACATCATTATAATAAGCAAGGAATAATGAAAATCTTCTTTTGAAATTGCAATAGAAGTATTTGCAGAGAAGTAGCTGGCATGTGTAATATGATGAGTTCCCTTAAATGGCTCAACTATTGATCAAAAAAGCAAATTATATAAGTGGATAGTGCGAGGCAGAAACATGTGGACACAGCTGGAGTGTCATGTGTCATGGTTCCAGTCATTGCCAGCTGCGGTCACACAAAGGCAGGCCAAGCCAAACAATTACTGTTATTCATAAGAGCAAATGTGCATTCCATACACACAGTGCAGGCTTTATGAAATAACTGAGCGTTCAGATGCATCCAGACAGCCGAGCTGTTTTTTTTTTTTTTAATCACATGTCCCTGGGTGCCAGGCCAAAATGGCAAAGTGACTCTGCTATTCAGAAACCCTTATCTTTACCCAATTAACCAAATCACTGTGACATTTGAGAGTTCTTCATGCACTTTGCTGAGCGCGTCAAACCAACAGTCTTACCAGGCAGCAGATGCACAGCTTCTGGAAGCAATCTGCTTTCATTCTTTTTTTTTTTTTTTCTTTGAGCTGTAAATACCCTGTTAGACCACTGCCCACTACAAGCCAGAGCTTGGAATCCATCTGTAAGATCCTAACATACATCTGAAATCTTGTGGTCCTGCTTGTCCTCAACTCCGTGTGTCTATGTGATAAATGGCTTCCAAGATGTTACCTTGGGAAGGTCAAGGATGGCCAAGCAGCAAGCAGTAGGGCTTCATACTCTTGCTTAGGGGGAAAAATAAATTAAATGGAGAACATTCTAAAAGATATTCTAGTAATGTACTGAAATGAGAACCCCTGCATTGCTTAAAATAAAGGCACAAAAGGAAGGAGAAGTCATATGGAGCTGCTTTTTTTTTTTCCAAAAATTTCATCTATTTTCTTAAAATGTTGCCGTAACTCCCTGCCTATTCTTTCTTTCAAAGACAAAGTCACAGGCACATGTGAAAATGTGCTGTCAATGTTTACAGCCACGTCAGAATAAACAAGAGTCCTGGAGAGAAAGGTTCACTGCAGTAGGTGAAAGTTTATATCTCATCCCTCCAAAGAAGAGATGGGGTACTCGCACAGTTCATTAGAAATAGAATGTGAGCCATATTGGTGACAGAATTATCTAGTAGCCACTCAATAAAGAAACAAGTGCAATTAATTCCAACAAAGTATTTTATTTAATTCAATGTATCCAAGATATCATCATTCAATGTATAATCATTAAAGTATTAATGAGATATTTTACATTTTTTGATACTAAATCTCAAAGCCTGATGTATATTTTACACTTATGACACATCTCAATTTGGACTAGTCACATTTCCAGAGCTTCGTAGCCACAGGTGGCCGATAGCTTCCGTTTTGGATGTGCGGCATTCAAAAAGTTTTTTGGAGGGTGGGGATTTTGAGTCTGTCCAAGCACTCTTTGCCCAAGGACCAAGGGGTGATGTCTAATACACTGACTGAAGAGTCAAATACTCTGTTCCTGGTCCTAGGTTTACTGTCAAACCTCCTCCAGCTTAGAAACTTCATCCGTAAAATGGAGAGGATAACATCTGCCTTACCACCTCTTCTAAGTTTTCTAAGGCTTCCCTGATGGCTCAATTGGTAAAGAATCTACCTGCAATACAGGAGACCCAGGTTCAATCCTTGGGTAGGGAAAATCCCATGGAAGAGGAAATGGCAGCCCACTCCAGTATTCTTGCCTGTGAAATCCCATGGACAGAGGAGTCTGGTGACCTACAACCCATGGGGTCACAAAGAGTCAGACACAACTTAATGACTAAACCACCACCACAAGACTCCAAGTTAAATAAAAGATTATTTTAAGAAATAGAAATAAACACTAAATAATATGGATTCTATATTCAGTCTACAAATACTTTGATCATCTGATATGAACAGCTGGCTCATTGGGTAAGTCCCTGATGCTGGGAAAGACTGAGGGCAGAAGGAGAAGAGGGTGTCAAATGATGAGATGGCTGGATGGCATCACCAATGCAATTGACATGAACTTGGGCAAACTTCGGGAAATAGTGAGGGACAGAGAGGCCTGGTGGGCTGCAGTCCATGGAGTGGCTAAGAGTTGGACATGACTGGGTGACTGAACAACAGCAACAATAAACACTAGATTAAGCAAATACCTAAAGATTTATCAACAGTAGTTGAAAGTTCTACAAAGCAAGGAAAATCATTCTATTTCTTAATTCTCTGTCTTGTTATTCCTTCACAGGATAGGTTTAAAGTCAGATAAGATTTGAAAGGCTAAAGTCCCCCTCATCACCAGTAAAGGTCTGGGGAGAATTTTTTAAATATCATAGATTTTTAAAGTCACCATGATAAGGTCTGAAGGAGATGGGAATACCAGACCACCTGATCTGCCTCTTGAGAAACCTGTATGCAGGTCAGGAAGCAATAGTTAGAACTGGACATGGAACAACAGACTGGTTCCAAATAGGAAAAGGAGTCGGTCAAGGCTGTATATTGTCACCGTGCTTATTTAATGTCTGTGCAGAGTACATCATGAGAAACGCTGGGCTGGAGAAAGCACAAGCTGGAATCAAGATTGCCGGGAGAAATATCAAGAACCTCAGATATGCAGATGACACCACCCTTATGGCAGAAAGTGAAGAGGAACTAAAGAGCCTCTTGATGAAAGTGAAAGAGGAGAGTGAAAAAGCTGGCTTAAAGCTCAACATTCAGAAAATGAAGATCATGGCATCTGGTCCCGTCACTTCCTGGCAAATAGATGGGGAAACAATGGAAACTGGCTGACTTTATTCTGGGGGCTCCAAAATCACAGCAGATGGTGATTGCAACCATGAAATTAAAAGACACTTACTCCTTGGAAGAAAAGTTATGACCAACCTAGACAGCATATTAAAAAACAGAGATATTACTTTGCCAACAAAGGTCTGTCTAGTCAAGGCTATGGTTTTTCCAGTAGTCATGTATGTATGTTAGAGTTGGACTATAAAGAAAGCTGAGCACCGAAGGACTGATGCTTTTGAAATGTGGTGTTGGAGAAGACTCTTGAGAGTCCCTTGGACTGCAAGGAGATGCAACCAGTCCATTCTGAAGGAAATCAGTCCTGGGTATTCATTGGAAGGACTGATGCTGAAGCTGAAACTCCAATACTTTGGCCACCTGATGGGAAGAGCTGATTCATTTGAAAAGACCCTGATCCTGGGAAAGATTGAGGGCAGGAGAAGAAGGGGATGACAGAGGATGAGGCAGTTGGATGGCATCACGACTCGATGGACATGAGCTTGGGTAGACTCCAGGAGTTGGTGATGAACAGGGAGGCCTGGCGTGCTGCAATTCGTGGGGTCACAAAGAGTCAGACATGACTGAACTGAACTGATAAGGTCACGTTCTTTTGTATAGGGCCATTCTTTCAATGGCTGATCCCCATAGAGATAAGCATTCCGGTTTTCCACTGAAACCTGGCAGCACATTGTACAAGAGATGCCAGGCTTATCAGGTATGTCTTTACCATTGTTCTTCCCTGGTGAGTTGATCTGAACATTTAGAGCCCTGCCACCCTTTCAGCATGGCTGTCTCACAGCCCACTGTCCCTCACCTCACAGCTCCCAGGCTGTGTGGTTGTGTCAGGACCAGGGAACTATTTGGCTTTGGATTCTCCATGTTAAAGTATGTTAGCCAATGGGAATGCCAGCAGCTCTAGCCCATAAGGCACCAAATCAAAGGCCATCGATCTTTAACATCATAGTTACAATGCATGCATGCGTGCTTGTGTCTGACTCTGCAAATCCATGGACTGTAGTCTGCCAAGATCCTCTGTCCATGAGATTTTCCAGGCAAGAATACTGAAGTGGGTAGCCACTCTCTTCTCCAGGGGATTGTCCCAACCCAAGGATCAAACCTGCCTCCTGCAATGCAGGGGATTGCTTTGAGCCACCAGGGAAGCCCCATAGTTATGATATTTAGCATTTAATATTTCCCAAGGCTAATACTACTGGTAACAATGACTACCATCTTTGTATCTCTAGACTAACATTTAAATTCAAAATCATAATCATGAGGGCAATGTTTCTACGCAGTGTCTTAAATTTTAGAACAATTTTCAGATTGGTTACATTTTAGTTCAGTTCAGTCGCTCAGTCATGTCTGACTCTTTGCGACCCCATGAATCACAGCATGCCAGGCCTCCCTGTCCGTCACCAACTCCCGGAGTTCACCCAGACCCACACCCATGGAGTCAGTGATGCCATCCAGCCATCTCATCCTCGGTTGTCCCCTTCTCCTCCTCCCCCAATCCCTCCCAGCATCAGAGTCTTTTCCAATGAGTCAACTCTTCGCATGAGGTTGCCAAAGTACTGGAGCTTCAGCTTCAGCATCATTCCTTCCAAAGAAATCCCCGGGCTGATCTCCTTCAGAATGGACTAGTTGGATCTCCTTGCAGTCCAAGGGACTCTCAAGAGTCTTTTCCAACACCACAGTTCAAAGGCATCAATTCTTCGGCGCAACTCTCATGTCCATACATGACTACTGGAAAAAACATAGCCATTTACTAGATGTACTTTAGTTGGCAAAGTAATATCTCTGCTTTTGAATATGGTTACATTTACTCCTAAGTATTTTATCTTAGCATATTTTCAAATGCTGTTTAAATGGGACTGCTTCCTTAATTTCTCTTTCTGATAGTTTATTGCTAGTGTAAGAAACACAACTGATTCTTGTGTATTGATTTTGTGTCCTGCAACTTCACTGAACTCATTTATTAGTTTTAATAGCTATTGGATGGAGTCTTTAGGATTATCTACATACAGTATTATGTCATCTGCAAACAGAGACAGTTTTACTTCTTCCTTTCCACTTTGAATGCCTTTTATTTCTTTTTCTTGTGTAATTGTCTGGCTAAGACTTCCAGTACTATGAATACCAGTGACAAGAGTAGGCATTCTTTGTCTTGTTCCTGATCTTAAAAGTAAAGCTTTTAGCTTTTCACTGTTGAGTATGATGTTAGCTGTGGGCTTTGCATATATAAAACTGTGGACCTTTATTATTAATATTTTGAATTATGTTCCTTCTATATGCAGTTTGTTGAAAGTTTTCATCATAAAAGTATATTGAATTTTGTTTAATGCTTTCCTGCATTTATAGAGATGATCAGATGATTTTATTCTCCATTTTGTTAATGTGTGTCACATTGATTGATTTATGGATATTTAAGCATATTTGCATCCTGGGAATAAATTCCACTTGATCATGGTTTAGGAATCTTTTGTGTATTGTTGAATTCAGTTTGCTAATATTTTGTTGAGAATTCTGCATCTCTGTTCATCAGGGATATTGGTGTGTGATTTCTTTTCTTCTAGTGTCTCTGTCTAACTTTGGTATCAGGGTAATGGTGGCCTCATAAAATGACTCTGAAAGTGTTCTATATTCTATTTTTTGGAGTGATTGATGTTAATTCTTCTTTAAGTGTTTGGTAGAATTCACTGTTGATGCCATGTGGTCTCAGGCTTCTCTTTATTGGGAGCTTTTTGATTACAGAGTCAATCTCCTAACTAGTAATTGGCTTGTTCAAATTTTACATTTCTTTATGATTCAGTATTGGTAGAGTGTATGTTTTAGGGGTCTACCCATTTCTTCTGGAGTGTGCAAATTGTTGACAAATAATTGTTTACAGTAACCTGTTAAGATTCTTTGCACTTGTGTGGGATCAGTTGTAATATCTCCTCTTTCATTTCTAATTTTATTTACTTAAATTTTCTCTCTTTTTCTCCTCATAAGTTTAGCTAAAATTTTGTATATATTTTTTAATCTTAAGTTTTAGTTTCATTGATCTTTTATATTGTCTTTTTAGACTCTATTTTATTTATTTCCACTCTGATCTTTGTTAATTTCTTCCCTTGACTAACTTTGAAAAATGAAAGTTGCTCAGTAGTGTCTGACTATTTGCAACACCATGGACCATACAGTCCATGGAATTCTCCAGGCCAGAATACTGGAGTGGGTATCCTTTCCCTTCTCCAGGGAATCTTCCCAAGCCAGGAACTGAACCCAGATCTCCCACATTGCTAGAGGATTCTTTACCAGCTGAATCACAAGGGAATCCCAAGAATACCAGAGTGGGTAGCCTATCCTTTCTCCAGCAGATCTTCCTGACCCAGGAATCAAACCGAGGTCTCCTGCATTGCAGGTGGATTCTTTACCAGCTGAGCTATCAAGGGGCTTAGTTTTTCTTCTTTTTCTAATTTTTGAAATGTAAAGTCAGGTTATCTATTTGAGTTCTTTCTTTTTTCTTAATGTAGACATTTATTTCTATAAAATTCCCTATTAGAACTGGTTTGCTGCATCCCATACTTTTTGGTATGTTGTGTTTCAATTTTCATTTGTCTGAAGATATTTTTAAATTTCTCCTTTGATTTCTTCTTTGCCCGATTAGTTATTCAGGAGCATGTTGTTTGATCCCTACACATTTCTGTATTTTCTAGCTTTCTCCTTGTAACTGATTTCTAGTTTCATACCACTATGGTCAGAAAAGATGCTTGATATGATTTCAATCTTCTTAAATTTATTAAAACATGGTTTGTGACCTATCTTATGATATCTTGGAGAATGTTCCATGTGTGTTTGAGAAGAATGTGGATCTTGCTGCTATTGGATAAAGGTTCTATATGTCTCTGTTAGGTCCATCTGATCTAACAAGTAGTTGAAGTCCAATGTTTCCTTAATGATTTTCTGTCTGGATAGTCTATTCATTATTGAAAATGGAAATATTGAAGCCCCTTAATATGATTGTATTGATGTCCATTCCTCTCTTCCTTGTTAATATTTGCTTTATAAATTTTTGTACTTCTATGTTGATTGCATAAGTGTTTACTGATGTTATAGCCTCTTGATGAATTCATCCCTTATCATCATATAACATCTTCCTTGTCTCTTGTTACAGTCTTTGGAATAACGTCTATTTTGTCTGGTGTAAGTATAGGTACCTCTGCTTTCTTTTGGTTTCCATTTGCGTGGAATGTCTTCCCATTCCTCACTTTCAGTGTACGTGCTCTCTTAAAGCTGAAGCAAGTCTCTTATAAGTCCCATATAGTTAAGTCTTGCTTCTCTATCCAACCACAATATGCCTTTTGATTGAAGAATTTAATTCATTTACATTTAAAATAGTTATTGATAGGTATGGACTTAACTACTGCCATTTTGTTAACTGTTTTATGATTGGCCAGTATTTCCTGAATGAGTGAATGGATGAATAAATGACTTAAATACTTTTTAAATGGAACTGTTTCTTACCATTTACTTTCCCAAATCATTAGTACAAAGTTTTTCATTGAATGAAATGGTTTTTTATTGCCCAACGGAGATTACAATATAATACAGTCATCTTTGAAAAATCATGCCTTAGTTTGCCACAAAGCTTTAAACCTAAAAGCAGATCAACAGAAATTGCCAGTGGTAGCTCTGTTGGAAGAGTGTGACATATTAAGCTTGGTGTGTATGTGGCCTAAGACAGGGGTCCCTAAGCCCCAGGCCAGGGACTGGCATAGCAGTCTGTGGCTTATTGGGACTGGGCTGCACAGCAGGAGGTGAATGGCAGGCAAGTGAATGAAGCTTTATCTGTATTTACAGCTGCCTCCCATTGCTCGCATTACTGCCTGAGCTCTGCCTCCCATCAGATCAGCAGCGGCATTCGATTCTCACAGGTACACAAACCCTGCTGTGAATTGTGCATAGGAGGGGTCTAGGTTGCATACTCCTTATGAGAATCTAGTGCCTGAGATCTGAGCTGGAGCTGAAGTGGTGATGTTAGTGCTAGAGAGTGGCTGCAAATACAGATTATCATTAGCAGGGAGGTCTGACTGCACAGAGACCATAATGAATCAGTTGCTTGCAGACTCATATCAAACCCCCCAGATGAGATCTTCTAGTTGCAGGAAAGCAAGCTCAGGGCTCCCACTGATTCTGCATTATGGTGAGTTATATGCTTTCATTATATATCACAACATAATAATAATAGAAATAAAGTGTACAATAAGTGTTCAGTGCAGCTCAGTTCAGTCGCTCAGTTGTGTCCAACTCTTTGAGACCCCATGGCAAAACGCCAGGCCTCCCTGTCCATCACCAATTCCCGGAGTCTACTCAAACTCATGTGCATTGAGTTGGTGATGCCATCCAACCATCTCATCCTCTGTCATCCCTTTCTCCTCCCGCCTTCAATCTTTCCCAGTATCAGTGTCTTTTCAAATGAATCAGCTCTTCTCATCAGATGGCCAAAGTATTGGAGTTTCAGCTTCAGCATCAGTCTTTCCAATGAACATTCAGGACTGATTTCCTTTAGGATGGACTGGTTGGATCTCCTTGCAGTCCAAGGGACTCTCAAGAGTCTTCTCCAACACCACAGTTCAAAACCATCAATTCTTCAGTGCTCAGCTTTCTTTATAGTCCAATTTTCACATCCACAAATGACTACTGGAAAAACCATAGCTTTGACTAGACAGACTTTTGTTGGCAAAGTAATGTCTCTGCTTTTGAATATACTATCTAGGTTGGTCATAACTTTTCTTCCAAGGAGTGTCTTTTAATTGCATGGCTGCACTCACCATCTGCAGTGATTTTGGAGCCCCAAAAAAATAAAGTTAGCCACTGTTTCTCCATTTATTTCCCATGAAGTGATGGGACCGGATGCCATGATCTTTGTTTTCTGAATGTTGAGCTTTAAGCCAACTTTTTCACTCTCCTCTTTCACTTTCATCAAGAGGCTCTTTAGTTCCTCTTCACTTTCTGCCATAAGGGTGGTGTCATCTGCATATCTGAGGTTATTGATATTTCTCCTGGAAGTCTTGATTCTAGCTTGTGCTTCTTCTAGCCCAGTGTTTCTCATGATGTACTCTGCATGTAAGTTAAATAAGCACGGTGACAATATACAGCCTTGACCGACTCCTTTTCCTATTTGGAACCAGTCTGTTGTTCCATGTCCAGTTCAATAAGTGTAATGTGCTTGAATCATCCTCAATCTAATTTCTGCCCTTGTCTGTCAAAGAATTGTCTTCCACAAAATTGATCCCTGGTGCCGAAAAATGTTGAAGACTGCTGGCCTAAAACATGGAACACTCGTGACTGCCTTGATTATTCATAATTCATTCATCCATTCAACAAATCTTATTTGAGTGCACAGTAGGTGTTGAAGTCTCCCGTATGTACTGGAGAGATAGTGATGATCAAAACCCCTAACTAATGTTCCCTGTCCCCATTGGGCTTACCATCTAGTCGTTCATTTCCTTTAGAATCTTGGGTGCAAGATATGATGAAATTTCTTAGTATCTGTCAGTCAGAAGATGAAGGTGGAGCTTCTGTTGTCTTTCACATTAAGAAAATTAAATCCCTTGTTTGACTCTTCCTTCCCCATCCCCCTACCCCCTGATTTTAGAAGTTTACTAATAGCACTCATCCATAGAAGCAGTCCAATAGCTTGTTCAAGTTCACTGGAAATAAATCTCCCTTCCTCTGCCTTTTCCAGTAAGGAACAGCCAAGGACACTGAGGGGGAGGTTCACACTTAAACTCCAGTGAAAGGACCCCAAACCCACATCAGACACCCTGGCTTCCAGGCCTGTACACATATCATGCATCATCTCTGGGTAAAATCGAAACTGCTTTAGTCACTTCTCAGGATGCCTGGGGCTCAGTCAGTAACTTGAGTTAAGTGAGGACAGCTCACCTGCAAATGCTCCTTCTCTTCATGCTTTTTTTCCATGGCTCCTGACACTTCTTGACCACCCATCATTTTCCATTTAGTTGTGGGCAGTCTTCTTATCTTCAAAGTGCTTCCCTTCGCCTTGCAGAGGGAAGTCTACCCCTAAATAAAGTTCTTGGTTTTCTGTGTATGCTGAGAGCCCCTGCCAGCAGCCCAGCTGCTTTCGAGCCCTTGCCACCCAGCCTCTGCCAGCATTTCCGAGTTTCCACTACAGGAATAGATTCCTTGGAAGGAGACTTGCTTCTTTTGGGCCATGAGGCCTCTTTTCTGAGAGGGGAGACAGACTGAGAAAGCCCAGGGGAGAGCCGGCGTGGAGGTTCCATGAAAAAGGTTCTTCAGGGCTGGCTTGAACGGTGGTGTTGTGTGACAGAAGAATCCCTCAGTCTTTCTGATTTTGGCCAAGGCTCCCTGCTTCTTCATGAGATGTTGATGAATTTGTGCCTGGTTCCTCTCTGATGATTACCTCTGTGTTTACACTGTGCTGCCTCAGAGTCACTGCTGTATCTTGAATGCTCATTCAAGGAGAGTAACTCAAGGGCTGACAGCTGGTGAGGTCATTCCACAGTCTCGCCAAGGCCCGTGTGCCATTACAATGAAGTAATAATGTATTTATAACACACCTAACCGCTGATGGCTTCGATTGCTGTGGCTTTTCCCCCTGCATTTGCACAGATGTTTTTGAAAACTCAAGAATTGGCCTCCAGAAACAACCTTCTTGCAAACAAACTCTGTCTGTTGACTCTGGCGGGTGCTTATAACGAGAGTTGTTAGCACGCGGGATTTATGTTTCAAATATCATTTTAATTTCTCAGGCAGCATTTTTACCACATGATGTTAATTCACTGGTGCACTTGAATCCCACAGCCTCTCTCTCCCTCGCCCTGCATTCTCTCTCTCTCTTTCCTTTTTAATGAAAATATGGACTTGGTTTCTAAGGAAATATTCTCAGTGGCTGATTCATAGAAACACAGTGCATTCATTTTCCATGGAATTTACTCTGAAATGTCATAGTCTTTTAATTCGATAAATGACGTACATTTGTGGTTCATTAAGCCCCTCTCTTTATCCCCTAGTAGCATCTTTTTCTGTCACATACAAGGGCTCTGCAATTAGTCCCAATAGGAGCAGTTGATCTTCCTGAGAGATGTAAGCTTCTTTTAACATTTATTAGGAAACAATGGGAAAGCATTTAAAAATGATGGTACACACACCAGGTTGACATCAAGGATGGATTCCTGTGAGAACTGTGAAGTCAGCCTTGCATATCTTTTATATATATGTGTGTGTATATATATATATATATATATATATTTTTTTTTTTTTGGCTGCATTTGGTCTTAGTTGCGGCACATGAGCTCTTCACTGGGGCATGTGAGCCTCTCTCCAGCTGTGACACTTGGGCTTCCAAGCACACAGGCTTGGGAAATGCTTTGAGATATGCAGAATCTTAGTTCTCCGACCAAGAATTGAACCCATGTCCCCAGAACTGGAAAGCCGACTCCTCACCACTGGACCACCAGAGGAGTCCCTGTAAACCTTAATATTTCCTGATAGCAGTAGGTTTGAGATAACATCTTTACTGACTTCACAATTAGCACACCAAATATTAAAAAAAATTAAAACCGTCAGAGATTTTTGTCCTGATCCTCTCACATTGCCCCTTTCTTCTCTTTCCTTTCCTGCAATCCCAAAACATTTTATTCTGCCTCTTAGTCATCTGGCTGAATCAGCTCTGGAAGGATGGCATTATCTTACATAAAGGCATCCCCTTGGCTCACAAGGCTCCTCCCAGCACCTTGGTGCAAGAGTAAATATTTCTTAATTCACATGCACCCTTTCCAGTTTTTCATGAGCCCTGAAACAGGTGACATCAACTCTGAGACTTGAAACAAGAGGGTAAAACCTCCCTTTTGTCTTGACCGCTTATGCTGTGTTTTCTGGTACAGATTGGCTTTTGACACACAGGTGGTGGCTCAGACAGTAAGGAATCTGCCTGCAATGCAGGAGTCTTGGATTTGATCCCTGGGTCAGGAAGATCTCCTGGAGTAGGGAATGGCAACCCACTCCAGTATTCTTGCCTGGAAAATTCTACAAACAGACCATGAGGTCTCAAAGTCAGACACTACTGAGCGACTAACATTTTCACTTTCTGCTCCATTGATGCTTCTTAAGCTGCTGCTGCTGTTGCTAAGTCGCTTCAGTCGTGTCCAACTGTGCGACCTCATAGGAGATGCTTCTTAAGCAGGACTCCAAAGTCCCTGCTTGGTCCTGACCCTTGACCTCTTTGAAATTCCAGACTCTCTAGAGCACAGCCTCCTGGAGCCTTCTCACCTGCTGATTCCTGCTGCACTCCCCTCCCTAGTTCTTTCTCTACCTTGCTTGCCCACTTTCTTTCTTCCGTTGTTACCTGCCTTCTGGCTCTGATCTCTACAACCTCTGGGACAATCTTTTCCAACATCCCCAGTTCTTGGTTTCAATCATATTTCTGTTTCTAGCTCTGACCCTCACTTCTCACTAATGATTTAACATGCTCATCTCTGGATGTTAGAAAGGGGTGAACTTCCCACCCGCTGCCTAACTTGTTTTCTTCCTGTAGTGAGTTCTAGCTCCCCCAGCATCCCAGGCCTTCACTCAGAAACCCCAGATAGAAATCTCAGTGTCATCTTTCCCACCTCCTCCTCCTCTGCTGCAGCCTCCCCTGCCTTCCCATCTGCCCCTTCTCTTATCTCATTGGTGGTCGTTTAGTTGCTAAGTCGTGTCTGACTCTTGCAACCCCATGGACTGTATAGCCCATCTGGAGCCCCTGTCCATGGGATTTCCAGGCAGGAATACTGGAGTGGGTTGCTATTTCCTATTGGCTCTTCCTTTTTTTTAACCATCATGAGACACATCAGAATCACCTCAGTGCTTCTAAAACAAACTTGCTGGGCCCTGCCCTGGAGACTGTGATTCAGTGCCTCTAGGGTGGGGCCAGGCATCTGTGTTTTGATGAAGCTCTGAGGGATGTGGACACACAACCAGGTGGAGAAACACAGCTGGAGAGACTGGCTCTTTCTGTTCCCACAGAGCCTGCCCTGGGTCAGGCGAGCAGCTCATCACCCTCCACTGGGGCTTGCTCCTGCCTCCCTGGCTTCCTTCCAGCAGCTGGATACATTGCTGTAGCCAGAGGAGCTTTCTAGCCGGGCAACCTGTCATGTTATTCCCTTGTTTAAAGATATGGTTTGCTGTTTTCCATGGGCAATTTCACACCTCTTATCATGATTGGTCCCCTCTTTCTTCATTCTTTTTCTCCCTGTGGACACTTTCCTGATACCTTTCCTACCATCAGGAAGGTGCGCTGTGCCCTGTGGGTCATTCTTCCAGCTTCTGGATTAAAACTACAGTCATTTTTCCAAGTCCAGCTCCAAAACCAGCTCTCTTGCCTGCTGGGGGAACCCCTCTTGGTCAGAGGCACTGCCTCCTATAGGTCCCCGCGTTGCAGAGCCCCAGGTCTGCTGCTCCTCCATCCAACTCCCATCCCCAAAAGGAGAGGGTCTCCTTCAAGGCAGGGCCCCCTGCCCTCCATACTCCTCTCTGCACACACACAGACGAATGCACATCAGTTTTCAGAGAGACTTATGTAGATAGATGTTTCCAGGTAAGGGATGCGGCAGAGTTTCCAATGCAAAAAGCTTAGAAATAATGAACTTTTCCCCCCTTCATTAGCATTTCTCTTTAAAATTTTTTTTAATTTCATATTGGAGCAAGCTGATTAAAATGCTGTGTTTGTTTCAGGTGTACAGCAAAGTGATTCGGTTATACATATACAGGTATCTATTTTTTTTCCCAAACTATTTTCCCATTTAGGTTATTACAGCAGAATATCAAGCAGCATTTCCTGTGCTATAGAGTAGGTCATTGTCGATTATCCATTTTAAATACAGCAGTGTATACAAGCCTTCCCAGGGTGTGCTACTTACTAGAGTCACACTGCTGTGGGCAGCAGCGGGAACAAGGGCTCAGAGAGAACAGGGTTAAACCCCCAGCCTTGTCCCTTCCCTCTGTGTGATCTGGGACTAGACATTTAATATCTTTGTGCCTTCACCTTTTGTCTGTAAAACGACATTAATGATATGAACTTTGCAGAGTTGAAATGAGAATAAAACGGAATGGCCTATAAGAAAACGCCTGGCCCAGCTCTGTAAGAACCTGGATGAGTGGGAAAGGATGGGAGGTGGGAGGGAGGTTCAAGAGAGAGAAGATATATGCACACCTGTGGCTAATTCATGCTGATGTATGGTAGAAATAAAACCAATACTGTAAAACATATATCCTTCAATTAAAAATAAATTAATTTTTTAAAAAAGGAAACACTTGGCCCATAAGAAATACACAACAATGTCATTTTCTCTTTTTCCTCCAGGGACCAGGGTGAAGTTTAGTCAGTCCAGGAGGACACCAAAGGACAGTCCTCAGCTCCCACAAGCCACCTGTTGCTTCTGGCTTTCTGGAGCCTGCTCACCCCTCCCTCCTACCTGCAGGGTTTCCTGTGTACGGTGGTAAAGCCAATCATGGAAGGTACAATCTGGAATCAGACTGTTTGAGCTACTGCCTGACTCCAGAGAAATTACTTAATCTTTGTAGACGTTAGTGTTCTCTTCTGTAAAATGGGATAATATTATTACTTAACTCACCATGTTGTCATAGGACTCAATGACATAGAAACACAGGGCATTTAGCTCAGTGCCTGACACAGAGGGCTGGGTATGCGGTAGTCACTCTCACTAGAAAGGGAGGCAAGAGTGCTGTCCAGCCCTGGCTATGCTGGTAATATTTGGGGGCAAAACCATGCAAAAAGCTATCCCTCTCTCACTGGCATTTCTTTTCAGGCTGTCTCCCAATACATTGGGGTTTCCATTTCACCACCTGACAGAAGAGTGACATAAATGCTTCTAGCCTTCAGTAAATTTTCATTGTTCTGTGCAATTTAATGAAATTAATTATAGGATTTAATATAATTACACTTCTGTAATTTAACAATCCGACTCATTTTAAATTGTCCCCCTCTTTTATTTTTGCACGGAGTATGCAGCTCCTCGCCCAAGCCACTGCCTCAGGCTCGACTTGCAGAGCCGGGCACTGACTCCCTGCCCCTCTCTGGAGCTTTGGGAAACAGGAGAGGGAGAGCCCTCAAGGTGTTATTGGGTCTACTCCCTTCTTGGATAATTCAAACTTGAGGCTGCACAGCAGTCTGTGTTTCTGATCATGTGCCTTTCTTTGTGTTCCTACCTGTGGAGAAAAGCATAAACCCAAGTTCTTGTGATTCTCCTGGTGAAGCTTAATCACTAGACTTACTGCATCGTAAGCCACAGGAATCCTCTTCTCCCCATGCAGACAAAGGCCATGTCACTGGGGTCTTTCTCTGCAGGATTTGGAATCTTAGAAAATTTTTTTCAACTCAAGACATCCTAGTAATGAAAGATTATCCCATATTGTTAAAGTAAATGACATAGGAAAAAGGTAGGCCGAGACTCATAGAATCACAACGCACCATATTACATGCTGAACAACCTCCCTGTACTAGGAAATTTCATCTGGTTTGCTTTAAAGTCAAGGTTAGTTAGTTCACCCCTTCAGAATGGGGTGAGTTTGAAATGTTTGTTTTTTTTGTCTTTGTTTTTCCTAATTCTTGTTTCTCTAAAGAAATAATCAAGCTTTGATGCTCTGCTTGGTGAGGTCCAAAGCTTGTATAAGACCACTCCTTGTAGAAGGAGAATATTCTTTCTTTCAGAAGTTGCACAGACTGAGGTTAGAAACACTGAGAATGGTTCATGAGCTCTATCACAGTGAAAGCTATTGTAAATCAATTAATATTTATTGTGTTTCTGGCACTGTAATTAAGTAGTCCGCCATAAACAGAACTACACTGTCAAGGTAAGCACTTCAGTCACAAACACCCAGTGATTAGTACTTGTTCTCATGTTTGTGTATGTGACTGAACTCACATGGATCTCATTTATGATGGGCTTGGCTTCAAGCTCTCCAGTTCTAGGTCGGTACCACATACTTCTGGTCTACCTTGGCCCAGTGGTTGCCCAAGGCACACATAGAGCATCCAACTGTGCAAGCAGATTTCATGTCTGTGCTCAGAGTCACACCTATTAACATTCCATTGGCCAAGGAAGCAATATTGCTAAGCCCAAAGTTAAGTGAGTGGAACTCCACCCATCATGTAGTCAGGGCAAGTCAGAGTGGGGAATGGGGCTGGAGGAGTTGGGAGGGAGCGATTATTTGCTGAACCATAATATTAACTCCCACATTCATCCATTTACTTTGTGTGCAGGGCAACGAGTTCAAACTTATCTACTTCTATTGTTTTAGTTAAATTGCATATGAACGTAGGAGTAATGTACTCCTATGAATAATCTTCATTGTGACTCCAGTTTTTGTGGCATTAGCATAGAAGTTGGAGCGTGTATGTGTGTGCATGCTAAGTCACTTCAGCCATGCTCAACTCTTTGCAACTCTATGGACTGTAAGTCTGCCAGGCTCCTCTGTCCATGGGATTATCTGGGCAAGAATACTGGACTGGGTTGCCATGCCCTCCTCCAGGGGATCTTCATAACCCAGGGATCAAATCCATGTCTCTTTTGTCTCCTGCATTGACAGGTGGGTTCTTCACCACTGGTGCTGCCTGGGAAGTCCAAAAACTGGAGACAGAAGACCAAATCCTATCTCTGTGACTTCTGAAAGTGTGGATCTGTGGACAAATGAGCCGACTGCCCTAAACTTTAAAGCCCTTGTTAGAAAATGCAGACCATCCTTCAACCTGTTTCCGATATTACCATGAGGATAAACTGAATTATCTTGAGAAGTATAAAGTGCTGCTGAAGTTATTGTTGATTTTTTTTTCTAGTTAGCAGAATGCAAACATCTTAGTAAAAGAGCCCCCATGCTCTTTACACAAGGGAAAGGGAGATGGTCTTGGGATAGAAACTTGGATTAGAACCTTGACTCTATGAATTACTTGGCCTTTATGAACCTCAGTTTCCTTCTTTGTTAAATCTGGATCAAGAACATCAGCTCTGCTTACCTCTAGTTTTTTGGAGACATCAGATGAAGCAGTGGATGAAAAACACTTCATAAAGTGTCAAATGTCATGCCACATGCTGTGGGGACTCAAAATTTTGTTTACTTGTGCCATGTTTATTTGTTATCTGAATGAAGGGAAGTTGTAGAAAATTACAGGCTTGAAATGGTTATTCTTTTATATGCAAATGAGGGCTTGGAAGAAGTGGTTTTTAAGATCAAAGTTTAAGGAAAACTGCATCTTATAAACCTGAAGGCAGAGAGAGAAATTCTGTGGAGGAGGGATAGCCTTTACAGCAAAGTTGAAGGCTGAGATTCTTCAAAAAGGCAAGCAAAGGGGTTACAGAAGTGCCAAGAGGGCTTTTTTGACCAGAGCAGAAGTCCTCTGCCTGTTCACACATGGGAACCATCTAGGGGTGGGAGTGGGGTTTAGAAAATACCAATAGCCGGACTAAAATCCCAACAACTCTTATTTAGTAATTGATCTGGAATACAGGCTGACCATTTTGATATTTAAAGGCTATCCAGGGGCTAAACTGAGAACATAGAGGAAATTCCTAAAGATCATGGGTCATTGTATATGATGATCTAAGAGGGTGATCTTACTGTGTGGCACCCAGGGTGTATTCCAACTGGTTGTTTCTGTGGATCTTTATAACCTCTGAGTTTAAACCAAGGAACCAAATTAAAGGGAGGGAGGTGAGGCTGGAGATTTAGAGCTGGTGGAAAGATAGGTCTGGATTTTATATCTAACCTGTGCTATTCCAGGTGAAGCAGTATGACTTTGGGACAGTTACTTAGCTTATCTGAACCAGGGTTTTCTCATCTGTACAATGGGATGAATATCAGTGCCTAATTAACAGGAAATATTGAGCACCTGATGAGCAGATAATAAGGCCACCTAGCCCCAGGGACCTCAGAGTCATACCTGGCAGGCCTGAGGGAAGGCAGAAATAGAAGATGAATTAGTTTCTCAGAGTAAAATGACTAATTGGTGGGGCTCAGTGAGTTGACTCATTGGAAAAGACTCTGATGCTGGGAGGGATTGGGGGCAGGAGGAAGAGGGGACGACAGGGGATGAGATGGCTGGATGGCATCACCAACTCAATGGACGTGAGTTTGAGTGAACTCCAGGAGTTGGTGATGGACAGGGATGGCCTGGCTGCTGCAGTTCATGGGGTCGCAAAGAGTTGGACACGACTGAGCAACTGAACTGAACTGAATAGTGTAGATCATCATATACAGTGATCCACGATCTTTAGGAATTTCCTCTACATTCTCAGTTTAGCCCCTGGACAGCCTTTAAATATCAAAATAATCAGCCTGTATTCCAGATCAATTACTAAATAAGAGTTGTTGGGGTTTTAGTCCAGCTATTGGTATTTTCTAAACCCCACTCCCACCCCTAGATGGTTCCCATGTGTGAATAGGCAGAGGACTTGCTCTGGTGACATGTGCATCTTCCTCCTGAAGGAGAAATTAACATGGAGGTCAGGGGCACAGGGCTTTGGAAGTGGCTACACCTGGGTTTGAATCCTGGCTCTTCTGCTGACTAGCTGTGGATCTCAAACTTCAATTTTTGATCTGTAAATGGAGACCACAGTCCTTATTTAATGAAGGCTGGTGTAAACATGAAATGAAATAACCAATGTGACCATATGGTATGTGATCAAAAAATGGCAGCTGTTGTTATTAAAAGAGGCCTTCTCTTTGGCTATTCAAGGTTTTTTGTATTTCCATACAAATTGTGAAATTATTTGTTCTAGCTCTGTGAAAAATACTGCTGGTACCTTGATAGGGATTGCATTGAATCTGTAGATTGCTTTGGGGAGTATACTCATTTTCACTATGTTGATTCTTCTAATCCATGAACATGGTATATTTCTCCATCTATTAGTGTCCTCTTTGATTTCTTTCACCAGTGTTTTATAATTTTCTATATATAGGTCTTTAGTTT
>SJXQ01005052.1:89622-142670 GCA_006408695.1 Aepyceros melampus
CCTTTCTCACCCCCTTGGGGTCCCCGTTCCTCTCCCTCTCCCCTTCTTTGCTCCCCCGTCCCCTCCCCCGGTCTTTCTCGCCCCCACGGGGCCCGGGGGGCTACCGGGATTCTACCTCTTTGCTCCCTAACTCTCACCTCTCCCCCCCTGCCGCCCCTAACTCTTCCTCCTTCCTGCAGTCATCCTCACTGCCAACCCTTTTTCTCGCCTCTGCTCTGCCCTTCCCCCTCCTTTCCTGTCGGTCTCCCCGGTTGGCTGCCTTTTCTTAACCGTTGTCCCTTTCCCTGGCGACACCTGGCCTGCGCTCCGGGGAGAGGGGTCCTCACAGGGCCTGCCTCTGCCTCCACCGCCCGCTGTCTCCTCCACCGCCTCCCGTCCCAAGACTCTAAGCCTGTCCCCCACTCCCGGCTCCCTCCGAGCTCAGCCTCGGTCCTGCTCTCCGCTTCTTGAGAAACTCGGGGAGCCCCTAGCTTCCCCTTTCGTTGCTTCTGTGGCCCGGGCTGTGTCACATGGTGCCCCGGGGCTGTTTAGGAGAAGCGAAAGCCTGGGTCACACGGACCTTGCCTGCCCAGCTTTCTAAAAACCTCCTTTCCCCGCCCATCAGCCTCTCTCCCAGCTCTGCTCACTTTTCTGGAAGCTGGAGGAATGTTTCCCATCTTTCACTTTCATTTCTCCCTTGGATCCCACTTTCGCTGCATCCTCTTCCAGCCACTTCCGAAACTAGAGATACAGAACCCGAAAGGCAGCCTGCGTCGTTTGGTCCTACTCTCCCACTTGGTGGATGCAGAGACTGAGGCCGCCCCCCCCAACCCCCCACCGCGGAAGGGAGAGGAAGGAAGGTCTGGGAATGACTGACTTACAGTAGCTGAACTAGGGGTAAACCACTGACAGGTCTCTTGAGAGACACAGGAAGCTCTCAAATGCAATTCAGATTGTGCAAAAGCTATTGTGGAAAAGGAAGTGGAGGCACCTTCAAGAAGCTTGTTGAGCCATAGAGGGCCCACAAGTGAGTTGAGATTGAGGCAGCCTGGCCTCAGACTAAATCAAAATCAGGTCTCAGCCCTCCTCTCCTTGGAGCCCTGAGAACCCTTGGATTAAAGGCCAGCCCTCACCCTGACCTAAAAGTCCCAGGGCATCTGGCCCCTGCCCTCCTCCAACATCACGCAGCCCCACGTCCACTCACGTCCAGCCACACTGACCTTCTTTCTGTTCCTCTCAGGCACTGAGCCCCTTCCTGCCTCAGAACCTTGGTCTCTGCTCTTACCTCTGCCAGACTGCTTTTCCTCCAGCTCTTTGTGTGATTGGTCTCTTCTCTTTATTTGGGTTTCATCTCCTCTTCAGGAAGACTTTCCCTGGTTACCTGTCTAAGAGGTTGTCTACTGGGTTCTCACCATCCTTTCTCTGTCTCATTGTCCCATTTTAATGTCTTCAGGGCGCAGAATACTCATTCAATGACTGGTTGTCTCCTCCAGTGGAGTAGAAGGAACCTGTTCCACTGGGTCAAGGAACTTGTTGAACCTCTGTAAAAAGACTTTGTCTTTTTAGATAGTTTTAGGTTTCTAAGAATATCAAGAGGATGGTACAGAAATTTCTTACACACCACTATTCTCACACATGCATAGCCTCCCCCATTATCAAGATCACTCACCAGAATAATAGTTTTTTTTTTTTTTAAACCAAGGATGAACCTACATTGAAGTATTTTAGTCACCCAGAGTCTGTAGTTTACTGTAGGGCTCATTCTTGGTGCTGTATGTTCTGTGGGTCTGAACAAATATATAATGGCATACATCCATCATTATAGCATCACACAGAATATTTTCACGGCCCTACAATTCCTCTGTGTTCTGCCAGTTCATCCCCACCCCACTCTCCAAGCCCTGGCAACCTCTGGTCTTGTGTATTATCTCCATAGGTTTGCCTTTTCTAGTATGTCATATAGTTGGAATCATACAATATGTAATTTTTACAGATTGGCTTCTTTCACTCAGTAATATGCGTTCAAGGTGCCTCTATACGTTTTCAAGGCTTGATTAATAGCACATTTCTTTTTAGTGCTAAATAATATTCCCTTGTCTAATGGACCATAGTGTACTTATTCATTTGTGTACTGAAGGACATGTTGGTTGTCTCCAAGTTTTGGCAACTGTGAATAAAGCTACTGTTAACATCCATATGCAGGTTTTTGTGTGGATGTACATTTTAAGCTTCTTTGGGTTAAAATTCAAGGAGCTGGATTTCTGGATCATATATCCAGCTGTTCCAGCACTATTTGTAGAAGACACTTGTCTAACTTTTCACTGTTTTAACCTAATGACTGCCCAGTACTTGGTACTGGGTTATATAGTCTTGCATGCTTGCAAGCCTGCTTAGTCATTCAGTCATATCTGACTCTTTACAATCCCATGGACTGTGTAGCTCATTAGGCTCCTGTGTCCATGGGATTCTCCAGGCAAGAATACTGAAGTGGGTAGCCATGCTCTTCTTCAAGGGATCTTCCCAATCCATGGATCGAACCCAGGTCTCCTGCACTGCAAGCAAATTCTTTACCATCTGAGGCATCAGGGAAGCCTACTATAGTCTCAGGAAGGCTCAAAGCTAAAATAAATGGAGTCTTGCAAAAGCTGTAGATGACACAAAAAACTGGTTATTCAAGTTTTCTATCAGGCAAGAAGCCAAGCTGTGATGGATAGGAAAAACCCATGCAAAGATAAGAGTAATGGAGGGTGATGGAGAGAAAGCAGAGCTCTCTACCCAGGATTCAGCCACTTTAGTCAGGGGCAAGCGCTGTGGATGGGTTGGGCAGAGACTGGAGTCTCCTAGTCCCTCCCAGATAGTTGGACTCTTCTGCCTCTACCTGGAGGACACTCAGGATCACCAGGATGTGGTGACAACATGCCTGTCACATTCAGACTCTGTCCTCTCTTGACAAGGTCACTAGGGTGGCAGGTGTGACAAATGCCATCTTGGAGGGCTGAGCCTTGCAGATGAGAGTGTTGACCTGCCACCTGTGACCTTCAGGAGGAGGTGGATGAAAGGAAATTTCCTAAAAACAGTGTGGCGGGACCTCCTTGGCGTTCCAGTGGTTAAGAATCCACCGTCCAATGCAGGGCATGCGGGTTCAATCCCTAGTCAGGGAACTAAGATTCCACTTCCCATGGGGCCAACTAAGCGCCCACACTGAGCCTGAGTATCTCAACAAGAAACCCATGTGCTACACCTAGAGAAAGCCTGCAAGCCACAATGAAGAGCCTGCAAGCCACAAGTGATACCCAGAGCAGCCAAAATAAAAACAAATAGAAACCAACAATGTGGCTAGCAGACAAAAACCAAGAGAAGAAAGCAGAAAAAAAAAAAAAAAAAGTGCAGGTTTTTCCTTGCTATCCAGTGTCTGACCCTGAAGTGTACAGGGTGCAGGAACTAGGATGGGGTGATGAGGGACCTAATTTGCTGGGTCGAGGTGATTTGTGTCCTGCAGACACTAGAAATAGTGTTCTGAAGACAACCGTGACTACTTTCCCGGCATGAGTCAACATCAATTACCTGTATAAAGGTACTGGAGAGCAGAATTTTAGTCTGAGGAGTTTCAGAGTCCACGTCCACATCTCATAAGCATATGTGGTTTGACCCAAATAGCATTTGGCCCCATGGTGAAAAGTTTTTGTTCTTGTTTTTTTTTTTTAATTAAAAAAATGTTTAAATTAGTTTCATCCTTAAAAAATTCAGAAATGGTCACATGAAAATCAGGATTTCTGGGGACTTCCATGGTGGTTCAGTGGTTAAGAATTCACCTTCCAATGCAGGGGACGCAGGTTTGATTCCTGCATTGGAATTAAGATCCCACATGCTGCAGGGCAGCTAAGCCCTTGCTTTGCAGCAGAGAGCCTATGAGCCCCAGCTGAGACCCCACACAGATAAATAAATAAATTAACAGACTGATTTTTAAAAAAGAAAAGAAAAATCAGGATTTTTGGCTATTCTTGAAGTTGGGGAGAGTCTGGAACTCTGGGCCCACAAGCTCAAATGGAGCCAAGTGGCAGTCCCCCACTCCATCTAGAGAGGCCACCACTGAATCTCTGAAGTGGCTCAGCAGATGCCTCCATCGGGGACTGCTGATGGAGCCTTTCACCTATGCATGGAGTCACAGCTACTGGTGAAGGTGAGAAAGGGGAGGATGGCCCTGTCTGCAAGCTGGGGATATTTAGAGGCAGTGGCTTCACCTAGGCAACCCACACCAGTATTCTTGCCTGGGAAATCCCATGGACAGAGGAGCCTGGCAGGCTATAGACCATGGGGTTGCAGAGTTGAATATGACTGAACATGCATGCTTAGGGAAACTTAGAACACACAGGAATCAAAATAGACCTGGATGAAAGTGGAGAAGGGGCAGAGGAGAGGAAAGGACAGCAACAGCCCAGGGTGATTCCTGGATGCTGTGCAGGTATCTACCCACAGCAGCTTCCTATGCAGGGGTGGCCAAGCCCAGCACACCCTTGGGTATAGCAGCCGCCTCAGCAATGGCCTGTAACCTACAGCTGACTTGTTCTTGCAGGACTCACATTCTCCACTAAGTGGGTAGCAGCACATGGAAGGCCCTGGTTCTGTTGGTTTTTTTCAGGACAAGGTTGATAACTGCTGGTTTGTTCCATTCCCATGACCACCAAGAGAGCCAAGGGCCTTTAAAGGAGTGGAACAGAGTGGATGCCTTCTCATGGCCATGAATGAAGCAGGACATTCCCAGGGCTGAAGGTCTGGCATGGATGCAGACTGGTCTGTGAATGGCCATGGCCCCCAGGGGGCGGATGGCGTAGAGGATCCGTCCTCCTGTTGTCTTCCTGTCCCCTGAGCACTCATGAGTGTGAACATCCATGGATTGAGGTTTGGGTTGGGAGGCAAAGCATCACAGATGATGTGCTGTGCTGTGCTTAGTCGCTCACTAGTGTCTGACTCTTGAGACCCTGTGGACTGTAGCCCACCAGACTCCTCTGTCCATGGCAATTCTCCAGGGAAGAATACTGGAGTGGGTTCCCATGCTCTCCTCCAGGGGATCTTTCCAACCCCACATTGCAGGTGAATTCTTTACTGACTAAACCACCAATCAAGTCTCGCCTGATTTCCCGAGGTTGGCTTAGCCCTCAGAGTCCCCTGCAATGACTGGGGTCATAAGTGCCTACTTACTTGTCTTTTTCTCCCACTGGACTAGAGACCTGGGGACAGGGATCACATCTACTTCACTTCTGTGTTCCCTGGTACCCTGCCTGGCACGTGGCAAGCCCAACCTCTCCAAGGGAATATACCCTGGGATTGGACACCTGAGAAAAGTCTCTCCTTTACCTCTTTTTTTGTTTGTTTGTTTTAATATTTATTTATTTGGCTGCACGGGGTCTTAGTTGTGGCAGGTGGGATTTTCCGTCTTCATGGTGGCATGAAAATTCTTAGTTTCGGCATATGGGATCTAGTCTCCTGACCAGGGATTGAACCCAGGCCCCCTGCATTGGGAGTGTGAAGTCTTGGCCACTGGATCACCAACGAAGCCTCCTGTCTTGTCCCCTTAAGAGCTGTGTAATCTTCAGTAAGCTGTTTAACTTCTTCAGTTTCTTTATCTGGAAAATGGAGGAGGAGAATACCAATACTTTCTACAGTAAGAGCTCAGGAAATGTCTTCATTTTAATTAACTAATGAATTAATTAGATACACGTTTGGAAATTGCTTGCTACATTCTGGGTGCTGTTCAAAAGGCTGAGGATTAGCAGTGAACAAAGCAGACGCAAATCTCTGCCCTCGTTGAGCTGATGTGTTGAGGGAGACAGACAACAAACAAATGAATAGAAGAGAACAGAATGAAACAGAATAGGGTGTATTTAGTGTCGCATATAATAAAGGCTGTAATGAAAAATAAAGTTAGATAAAGCGATAAAGTTGACCGTGGAGGCTTCTTAGAGCATATGCAATAATAATTTATTATAAATCATGGAGAAGGAAATGGCAACCCACTCCAGTATTTTTGCCTGGAAAATCCCTTGGATAGAGGAGCCTGGCAGGCTACAAACCAGGGGGTTGCAGAGTCAGATAGGACTGAGCGACTTCACTTTCCCTTTCATTATAAATCAGGGTTTCTCAACCTCAACACTATTGACACTTTAGGCTGGT
Source organism: Aepyceros melampus (assembly GCA_006408695.1). NCBI lineage: Eukaryota > Metazoa > Chordata > Mammalia > Artiodactyla > Bovidae > Aepyceros > Aepyceros melampus. Next base: position 95,773 of record SJXQ01005052.1, read on the forward strand.
TAATTCTTTGCTTTAGAGTTGTCCTATGCATTGTGTCTCCTGCACTGCTGGTGAATTCTTTACCTGCTGACCATGGGGTTTCTCAGATGGGGCTGGTGTTAAAGAATCTGCCTGCCAATGCAGGAGATGCAACAGACAAGGGTTCGATTCCTGGGTTGGGAAGATCTCTTGGAGGAGGGCATGGTAACCCACTCCAGTATTCTTGCCTGGAGAATCTCATGGACAGAAGACCCTGGCGGACTACAGTCCACGTGTTTGGACACAACTGAGCACTTTCACGCACACTCTGCCTTGTAGGGTATTTAGCAACATTGCTGGCCTCTATTAACAAGATGCTGGCTGAATCTTTCCCCCTCAGTTGTGACAACAAAAATGTCTCCAAACGTTTCTGCATGTCCCTGGGGGCCCCAATCATCCCTGATTGGAAACTATGGCCATAGATAGATGTCTGCTGTGAGAGGGTGTAGTGGGCTGAATGGTGGCCTCCCCTCAAAGAGATGTCCACTTCCTAACCCCTGGAACCTGTGAATATTATCCCATAGGGCAAAAGATGGCATTTATGGCCCACTTGGATTATCTCAGTGGCTCCTAAATGCTGTTTCAAGTATCTTTAAAGAGAAGGCAAAGACAAGAGATAACAATCATTGGTGAGGATGTGGAGAAAGGGAACCCTCTTGCACTGTTGGTAGGAATGTAAGTTGGTGCAGCTGCTCTGGAGAACAGCATGGAGTATTCTTACAAAGTGAAAAATAGAACTATTGGATTATCTAGCAATTCCTCTTCTGGGTATCTATCTGAAGGAAATGCAATCACTGTCTTAAAGAGATATTTATACCCACCATGTTCATTGCAGCATTACTCAAGACATGAAAGCAACTTAGGGACTTCCCTGGTGGTCCAGTGAATAAGACTCTATGTTCCCAATTCCAGGAGCCTGAGTTCGATCCCTGGTCAGGGAATTAAGATCCCATATCTCAACTGAGCCCTAACGCCACAACTAGAGAAACCGTTGAGCCACAAGGTAGACCCAGAGCAGCCAAATTAAATACAGAATAAATAAATAAATTTAAAAAAGCAACCTAAATGTTCACTGATGGATGAGTGGATAAAGAAAACTTGGTGTGTGTGTGTATATATATATATATATACACACAGACACACACAGACACACACAGCAGAGTATTATTCAACCATGAAAAGAAGAAAATGCTGCTGTTTGCAACAACATGGCTAGACCCTGAGGGCCTTATGCTAAGTGAAATAAGTTAGAGAAAGACAAGTACTATATGATTCTTCTTATATGTGGATTTCGCAAAAAAGAAAAAGAGTTTATTGAAACTGAGAATAGGCTGGTGGTTGTCAGAGGTGGAGGTGGGAAGTGGGGGAAACAGGTGAAGATGGTCAATTTAAAAAAGAGAGAAAGACAGAGGGAGATTAGACAGACCCACACAGAGAAGCAAGAGAGAGGCAAAGACTGGAAGTGAGAGGCAAAGACTGGAAGTGAGAGGCAAAGACTGGAGTGATGCTGGAAGCAACAAAGAGTGCCAAGGAACTCCTGTTGTCACAGGAAGGTGGAGGGTACTTCCCTGGTGGTCCACTGGGGAAGACTGTATGCCCCAAAGCAGGGGGCTGGGGTTTGATCCCGGTCTGGGTACTAGATCCTGGATGTGCAAATAAGAGTTCACATGCAGCAACTAGAGATTCTGAGTGCAGCAACTAAGATCCAGGGCAGCCAAATAAATAAATATTAAAGCAAACCAGCAAATCAAAACAAAAAGATGGAAAAAGCAAGAGACAGATTCTCCCCTACAGCTACTAGTGGGAGTGTGGCCCTGCTGACTCCTTGATGTCAGATCTCTGGCCTCCAGAACCGGGCGAGTAAATTCCTATTGTCTACGTTAACAAATCCTTGGGAATTTGTCACATCAACCACAGGAAACAAATATAGAAAGGACATGTCATCAGTGAGTGTGGTTTCACTGTTAAACGTTACAATTCAAAGTTCACATTTCCATGCGAGAATTTATGAAAGAGGCTGTTGATACGGATGAGGGTGACCCCCATTTGCAAATCACACAGAACTGTGAAAACTTTAGCCAATTTGGACTCCAGACCTCCATGTGTCTGCAGAGCAGTTCTATATGGATAAAGTAAACACATTTGAATGTCAGATCCTCTTCTTGAGGTCCCAGCTAGAAAGGGCCAGGATGACGTGGCTTAGCACTAGTAGGACAAAAAAAGCTTGGGGATTTTCATCACTGGTAAATTCAGAATGAAATGACATTGTTTGTGGTCACCCTTGGCCACAACCTAACAGTGATTGTCAAGATGATGAGATTATAGTTTCCCCCCCTTTTCTTAATTTTCCAGAGAGCTTCTCTACAGTGCTTTTAAGATTTTGATTGTTCACAAAGGTTAAATTTGGTACTGAGGGTATCATTCTGCTTGATTCCGGGCTGATCAGGCCCGATATGGAGTGTTGGGTTCAGCAGGTACCACACTGCAAGGCTCACTGGGGAGAGGTCAGTGAATATTGCCTGTAGGAGAGGAAAGACAATGGGACAGCATGTCCCTGGTGTCAAATCTCCACAAAGCTGCTCCTCCGTGAGGGCGTATGTGTCACCAGCAATGCTTACGAGGAGAACCAGGATACTCAGGATGCTGGTTTCAACTCTTGGTACCATAGACCTTCTGGTCAAACCAGAAGTTCTCAAAGTGTGAGGTCCATGAAACCCTAATGGGTACCTGAGACCCTTTCAGGAATCTGTGAGGTCATAACTCTTTTCATAAAGAAAGTAGCTTTGACATCATAACCTGCAAGGCCCTACTATACAGCACAGGGGACTCTACTCATTAGTCTGCATTAACCTACATGGAAAAAGAGGAGATATATATATATATACGTAACTGAATCACTTTTCTATACACCTGGAACTAACACAACTATTGTAAATCAACTATACTCCAACATAAAATAAAATTTTAATTAAATTTCAAAAGTATGAAGACATAATTTGCCCTTTTCCTGAACTAATTTGACTGGTACAAAAGCAATGATGGGTAAAACTGCTGGTCTTAGCATGAGTCAAAGTGGGGGCATTATATTCTACTGAAAGTGAAAGTTGCTAAGTTGTGTCCAACTCTTTGTGACCCCATGGACTACACAGTCCACGGAATTCTCCAGGCCAGGACACTGGACTGGGTAGCTGTTCCCTTCTCCAGGGGATCTTCCCAACCCAAGGATCAAACCCAGGTCTCCAACATGGCAGGCAGATTCTTTACCAGCTGAATCACCAGGGAAGCCCTATACTCTACTAGTCACCATTGAATGCTTCACTCCCATGCACCTAGAGTAAAAAATACCAAAAAATTGCTAGCTTTACTTAAGAATGTCCTTAAGGAAGCTCCGGGAGTTGGTGATGGACAGGGAAGCCTGGCGTGCTGCAATCCATGGGGTTGCAAAGAGTTGGACACGACTGAGCAACTAAACTGAACTGAAGGAAGCAATAAGCATCACTAATATTATTTATTTGGCTGCACCAGGCCTTAGTTGTAGCACACAGGATCTTTCATTGCCGCGCATGGGATTTCTTGTTGCAGTGCGAGGGCTCAAGTTTCTCCTGGGCATGTGGAATCTTAGTTATCCAACTAGAGATTGAACCCATACTCTCTAAAATTATGACTATATTAAATCACAATTCTTAGGTACATAAATTTTTAATATTCTATGTTGCAAGATGAGGAGTATGTACAGAACACTTCTGCTGAATATTGCAGCATAGTGGTTGCCTCCAGGAAGAGCAACTGTGCTATTGTTTGCTTTGCCAGATGAACTAGTTTTGTATTATGAAACTATGGTTACTCAGACTTAAGGATTTGGCAGACAATTTTTTGAAAATCAATGATGTGAGTTTGTCACCTCAAAGAAAACAACTGACAGTATTTGTTGCCAATGATAAGATTGGAGCTTTTAAGTGAAAAGCTGGAATTTTAGAAAACTTGTATTTGCCACCGTCATCTTGACAGATTCCTTATACTTAGTTTCCTGATGGGATCAGAGATGACATTAATCAGTGTGATTTTTTTTTAACATCGTATGATGAAACATGTAAAATTTGGAAGATCTACCATAACTCTGTGAACCAACATGTTCCAGAATGACTGATGTATGTTATTTCAAAATCACATGCAGATAAAAGATCCATTAGAAGTGTGAGATAAACCAATGAATTTTAACAGTGCACTAAAGTTCATTGATCTGATTCCAGATTCCAAATTGCAACTAACCTTTAGAAATTATCACTTGTTAAGTCTTGTAGTAGTATCAGAGAAGACTATCTAAAATTACCTAAAAAGGTGATTAAAATATTCCTTCTTTTTTCAACTGCATATCAGAAGGCCAGATTTTGCCCATATTCTTTAACCAAAATGACATCTCAGCAGGATGAATGAAGAAGCAGATGAGAATCCAAGTGTCTTCTACAAAGTCAGACATTAGAGAAACCGATAAACATTCAATACAATGCTAATCTCCCCAATAACTTTTTTTGGTTTGGAATATATATTAATTTTTCATAAAAAGTGTTACTTATGTTAATGTGTAACAAGTTTATTGTTGCTATGTATTTATTTCTTGAGATATAGTTAATTTACAATATTGTGTTAATTGCAATTGTATAGCAAAGTGATTTAATTATACATATGTATCTTTTTCAGTATTGTTATTTTTAATAAATTACATATTTTAAATTTCTTAGTTTAATTTCTCATATGGCATATATGAATAGATATAATCCACATAAACAAAGCTCTTTGGAGTCCTTGATAGTGTTAAGACTATCAGGAGGTTTTGAGACCAGAAAAGTTGAGAGTTGCTATTTGTGCTGAAAGGTGGGAGATAACCACATGAAGATTTAGGTGGCTGCCAAACTAAGGAAGATTCAGGGGATCCAGAGGTCTGGGGCATGCTGGGGCATTACCTCTAAGGTGAAGAGCAATCTTTTGCACCTTATATCTACTCCCTGTAAGAATGGGGCAGTATATGGTAAGCCTCTTTGGGTTTTGGTACATGTATCACATTTGAGGGTTCTGTTCTGACTACTTATCATGTGACTTGGGGGGCTGCTTATTCTGAGTGGGGCTCAGAGAAGAAAAGTTTTGTTTTTGTTGCTCATTATGGATTTTTTTTTGTGTGAACTTTTTTTTTTTTACTTTGCCTAGAGATTCTCTTTCTTTGTATCAACTTTGATTTTTTATTTATTTTTTTGCCACACCTTGAGGGATGCAGGATCCTAGTTCCCCTACCAGGGGTTGAAACCATGCCTCCTACAGTGAAAGCACAGAGTCTCAACCACAGGACCGCCAGGGAAGTCCCCCAAGAGAAAATTCTTGCAGCAGGTCCAGGCAGTAGTACCAGCCACTGTGCCATCCTGGCCACAAGACCCAGATGGATAAGGATGCTGTGTAAAGTCTCTGGAGACTTCTAATGGGGGAGAATTTACAGCCCGAAACTTTAGGGTCCTGGAATAAAACCATAATTCCTGCCACAGAGAATCACTTGTCATTTGAAAATCATCTCCTAATATGTATCTGGGCCCTTGTACTTTGATGACGAGTTGCCAGTGACTCATTGGAAAAGACCCTGATGCTGAGGAAGATTGAGGGCAGGAGGAGAAGCAGGGATGGAGGATGAGATGGTTGGATGGCATCACCAACTCGACGGATGTGAATTGAGTAAACTCCAGAAGATGGTGAAGAACAAGGAAGCCTGGTATGCTGTAGTCCATGGGGTTGCAAAGAATTGGACATGATTTAGTGACTAAATAACACCACGCCAATGACTAAGCAACCTGAGTGCCCAGCATGGTCTGGGTATTATCATACACACTGGGTTGTGAGATCTGAAGGAAGGGTAGCAGTGACTCACTGGACAACAGCTTTGGGTCCAACTAGGCCCAGAAAATGCAAGTAAGTTACACGAACAGAAGGTTCCCACCTCTGTGGTCTCCACGTTTCTCTTTTGACTCAAACTTCTGGCCTCAAGGGGGCTGCCCTTCTTAAAGGTGGCAAACCTTAGGACTGTTTCACAAAAGGGAGAACACAGTGGTTGTTACGAACTAGAAATGGACTAGAAACAGCCTCACTTAGAGGTAATTCTAAAGGATAACGATGAAGGGAAACACTCCTGGTGGAAAAAATGTGAGAGTACCGTTGGTCGTCCACTGCCCGTGGAAAGAAAAGTGGCTGGGGCTGTGGATACACATGGACTCCTAGGCAGCAACCTGGAAGGAGCCAGACTGGAAAATCAAAGACAAGGATACTTGGGGTAGAAGCATAGGGATGAGTCTGTGGGAGTGGGCACAAAGCGTGCAGCTCTTTTCTTTCTTTCTTTTTTTTTTAAATACTTACTTGGCTGTGCTGGGTATTAGTTGTGGCACATGATATCTTTAGCTATAGCATAGGGGATCTAGCTCCCTCCCCAGGCACTGAACCCTGACCCCTGCATTGGGAGCTTAGTGTCTTAACTACTGGACCACCAGGGAAGTCCCAAGCAAGCAAATCTTCTTTTCTTATGTGAATGGCCCGCGGAGAAGGGCTGCACACAGAGAGATCTAACAAGCAAGGGGGCATGCTGGCTTTTCCTGCGGGGGTTTCCTGCACCTCCTTTGGCCACACTGGTGTGGCAGGAAAGGAGCCTACACATGGGTCAGATATTTCCGAGAACCATCTCATAAGTCCACGATGGAGCACTGTTGCACATGGTGTGACGAACTCAACGGTGCGTCCTTTTACTGACGTTCCTTCTTTTCCTGTTTCACTGCTTCTTGTTCCTTTCTCTGCTCCCTGAGCTCCCACTCCCGAATAACTTACCTGCAGGCAAAGCTCTATTTGAGGGAGGAGCAGGCTAAGATACTACTACCTAGTTAAAATTGTAACTCCCTCTGACAACCTCTGCCCCCCCTCCCCCAACTCCGACCCCCAGCGAGGGTGAGTTGCCTGTGGTTAGAGCTCAGGTTTTGGGGTCAGACAGACCTGAGTTCAGAGCCTAATCCTACTACTTCTTAGCTGTGGGAACTTGAGCAAACCACCTCTTTAACTTCAGTTTCCTTGTCTTCAAGGATGTGTTAAGAATGGTACCTATTTAGTTGAGTTGTTGTGAGACTTGAGGAGGGAATCCCATGTTTAGTACAATAGGAAGTGCTCACTAAGTATGAGCAGGCATTGAACTTTCCCCTATGCCACTTAGCAGGGGGTGCAGACCCAAGGCCTCCCTTTCTTCCAGTCAGAGTCAGATTTCCCTCAATAACGTGGCTTGTTTCTCTCTGCTGGGCCAGGGTCAAGAGAGAGAGGCAGTCTGGATGAAAAATGCCTGGATTGTCCACAGGATGCAAAAACTTGAGGTGTTCTTGCAAATTGGTGTTCTGGCTTGAAGAAAGACATGGAAGCAACCTAAATGTCCCCCAGAGGAATGGGTAGAGAAGGTATGGTACATATATACAGTGAAAAATTACTCAGCCATAAAAAAGAATGAAATTGGGTCATTTGTGGAGATGTGGATGGACCTAAAGACTGTCATACTGAGTGAAGTAAGTTAGAAAAGCAAATATCATATAATAATGCATATATATGTGGAATATACAAAAACGGTATGCTGCTGCTACTGCTGCTAAGTCGCTTCAGTCGTGTCCGACTCTGTAACGGTATAGATGATCTTATTTGCAGAGCAGAAATAGAGACACAGACATAGATATCAAACATATGGATATCAAGAGGAAAGGGGGAAAGGGGGTGAATGGGAGATTGGGATTGACATATATAATACACTGTTGATATTATGTATAAAATAGATAATGTTAGCCGCTCAGTTGTGTCTGAACCTTTGTGACACCAGAGAGTGTGACTGTAGCCTGTCAGGCTCTTCTGTCCATGAAATTCTCCAGGCAAGAATACTGGAGTGGGTAGCCGTTCCTTTCTCCAGGGGATCTTCCTGACCCAGGGGTTGAACCCAGGTCTCCTGCATTGTAGGTGAATTCTTTACCATATGAGCTACCAAGGAAGCCCGCTGAGAACCTATTGTATAGCACAGGGAACTCTACTCAGTGCTCGATGGTGACCTAAATGAGAAGGAAATCCAAAAAAGAGGGGATACAGGTAAACACAGAGCTGTATTCGTTCTGCCATACAGGAGAAACTAACACAACATTGTAAGGCAACTGCACTTCAATCAAACCAATATTATAAAGCAATTATCCTTCAATTAAAAATACTTTTTTAAAAAAGGAAAAGATTAATTTAAAGAAGTTCTGGCTCCCAGAGTTATAAAAACGAGCACTTGGCTTTGGGCCCCGAGCTTGTGTACCTTCCAGCTTCCTGGAATTTTGTGTCCACAGAACACGGGCTGCTTCTGGTGTATCGCCTCAGTTCCCGTGATGCTCCCGCCATCTGGTCCTGCCTCTTGCACTGTGCCTTCTGCCAGGAGCTCCCTACACCTGTTTCTGTCTGCTGTAACCTACCCATCCTGTGTGTCCTGCCTTTCTTATTTGACTTCTGTTTCTTTCCTTTCTTGGTTTTATATAAGGCTTTCCCCACTAATCGTTCCACTAATTTAACATGTACATTTACTTCAACAAAGTTAAAAGCCAGTCAAAATTTTTTGCTCTTGCAAATGACAGGCCTTTTTAAACTCTGATTGCTCCTTACTGATTCCTTTGTTATTATTTCCTGCTTCTTTTTTATCTTGTTTTTTTTTCCCTAATCCAACAAATTAGACATTCTTTCAATTATTTTATATCATTATGCTTATTTAATTTATGTCCATGTTCACATATTCCTTTGGTCACAATTCTTACTTGAATCTTATGGTTTCTTTCCAAGATTACTTTCCTTGTCCATAATTCTAAAAGAACATCTTTTAGAATTTTTTTTGTGATCATCAGTTATAAATGCTTTCAATTTTTAATCTGAAAATGTATCTGAAACGTATTCAGTCTGGACAGTTATTTCCTCTCAGCATTTTGAGATGTTGTTCCACTGTCCTCTGACTTCAATTATTGATATTAAGAGGTTAGCTGTCTGTCTGCTTTATAGATCGTCTTCTCTCCAGTGATTAGCTGTTTTGCTACCATAGGTGTTTGGTGTAGATTTCTTTTTATTTATCATTCATGGGTTAGGGAGCTTCCAGGATCTGAGGACTGCGTCTTTCATGAATTCTGAGAATTTTTCCACTTAGACTATTCAAGCCCTTGTTCCATCGTCTATATCTCTTAACCTCTGTTTCATATTTTCCACTGCTTTGTCTCTCTGTGCTGCATTTTTAATAAGTTCTTCAGATATATATCCAGCTCACGAGTACTCTCTGGAGCTATCTTATTCTGATATTTAATCTGTCCTTTGGATTGCTAGTTTTGAAGATCATATTTATCTAGTATAGAAGTATTATCTTATTTGTTTTTTAAATCTTCCTAGTCATTTGAAATGGTCTCATTATGCTTTTTAGGATAAAGTGTGAGGTTGAAATGTTCCTTCTCACAGGTTCCGTGTGGCACAGTCTGGGGAGGAACTGGGCACTGAAGGGGGCTGAAGAGGTGGCCCAGACCTCCACACCAGCCTAGCCCTGTGTCCAGCCTCAGCCTGAGCTCCATCTTGGTCCTAAGCATTCTGCAGGTTTCTGCCCCTTCTCCCCTAGTTCTGTTGGGGGAAGTCCAAACCTCCAGATCTATTTCTCCCTACAAGACCATTGGTGATGTGGCCGGAGACCCTGACTGTATCAGTCCAGGGGCCTGTGGTAAGGTGGAGTCCCTGTCTATCTGAAGTGCTTGCAACAAAGCAGAGGTGCAAAGTTAAAAAAAAAATAGCAACAACAAGAAGAATAAAATAGTCTCATTCCTCATCTATATCATTGATTACTAACTTTTATTTCTTTAAGCATATGAAATATCTTTATTTTATATTATGCATACCATAATTCTAATATCCAAAGCTTTTAAAAGTTTAAGTCTATTATTTATTGCTATGTGTAATTCTCACTTAAAATGCCTTGTGATGGTTAATTTTATGTGTCTACAGGACTGGGCCATATGTCCAGTTGTTTGGTTAAAAATTATTCTGGGTGTGTCTGTGAGGGTGTTTCTGGATGAGATTCACATTTGCATCAGTAGAGTGAGTGAAGCATGTTGCTATCCCCCATGAGAGGGGGCCTCACCCAATCCACTGAAAGTCTGAATGGAAAAGGGCCTAGTAAAAGAGTATGTCTCTCTCTGCCTTTCTTTGAGCTGGGACACTGATCTCATCCTGCCTTTGGATTGGACTCGGACTCAGAGTGGACCTTACACCATCAGCTCTGTTGGTGCTTAGGTCTGCAGACTTAGACTAGACATTCATCACCAGCTCTCTTGAATCTCCAGTTGACAACTGAGATCTTGGGATTTCTTAGCCTCCAAAATCATATGAAGCAATCCTTATAATAAATCACATTCTACTCATTCTGTTTCTCTAAAGAATCCTGATCGATAACCTTGTGTTTTGAATTTTATGTGTTTTTTTTTTTTTTTCCCATGTACTCCTGTTCTTGTGAACCTTAGGGATTCTTTGAGGCTTGAGTGTAAGCTGAGTTACTCCAGAGAGTATTTTCCCATTTGTTTCTCCCAAGTACCTAGGGAGCAGCTATCTACTTTCTTTAAATTCTCCTGTTGTTTTAAAATTCAGGGTTGATGTTCCTTTTTCTCTCACTCAGAGTCAAGGCTGAGCCGAGCGAATTCTGTACCAGCTCCCTTTCAAGGCTTTTCTCTCCAGGGTCATCCACTGTGGATGTTGCTCACTGCTTTGCTTTGAATGGGAGGTGTTGATTCTATTTTACTCTTTGCTCAAGCTCTAGGTTTTGTCCCTTCAAACTGGAGTTCTTGTAACCTCAGCTTCTGCTCTCAGCAATCTCTGGATTTGTGCTTTTTGTCACTTCTGAACTCCAACAATTAACCTTAATTTCGTGCCACCTCTGCTAGACTTTTCTAAAGATGCTTTATACAGTGGTCCCCCAAACTCTTTTCTTCCCAGTGGCTCAGCAGTAAAGCATCCACCTGCAATGCAGGGGATGTGAGTTTGATCCCTGGGTCTGGAAGATCCCCTGGAGGAGGAAATGGCAACCTACTCTAGTATTCTTGCTTGGGAAACCCCATGAACAGAGGAGCTTGGCAGGCTACAGTCCATGGGATCCCAAAGAGTCGGATATGACTAAGCACACATGCATCACGCATCCTTAAACCTTTTTGGCATCAGGGACCGTTTTTGTAGAAGACAATTTTTTCATTGACCAGGCAGAGAGGGATGGTTTCAGGATACTTTGAGCATATTGCATTTTTTATGTACTTTATTTCTAATCCAAGGCTGCCACTGATCTGACAGGAGGTTGCCCAGAGGCTGGGAACTCCTGCTTTATAATATTTTAATCCAGCTTTTGTGTGTGTTTTGTTTCAGGAGAGCTTTCCAGCACTTACCATCTCCTATATTGCCAGAGAGGGAAGCTTAACCATCTCTCCCACCCAACCAAATGTGTCTCTCAGGATGCTGCTTATCAGCAAGAGACTGCCCACTGTGCTCATCCTACCCTTGTCGGCGGTTGGTCACCTGTGTTTGTGAACTACCCACTCTTTGAGGGCAGGGCTGTGGTTTCATCTTTTCCTCCAAAAAGGGTCTCACTAAGTGTTCCTTCAGTTCAGTTCAGTTCATTTCAGTCGCTCAGTCGTGTCTGACTCTTTTCAACCCCATCAGTCGCAGCATGCCAGGCCTCCCTGTCCATCACCAACTCCCAGAGTTCACTCAGACTCATGTCCATCGAGTCAGTGATGCCATCCAGCAATCTCATCCTCGTCGGCCCTTTCTCCTCCTGCCCCCAATCCCTCCCAGCATCAGAGTCTTTTCCAACGAGTCAGCTGTTCACATGAGGTGGCCAAAGTACTGCAGTTTCAGCTTTAGAATCATTCCTTTCAAAGAAATCCCAGGGCTGATCTCCTTTAGAATGGACCGGTTGGATCTCCTTGTAGTCCAAGGGACTCTCAAGAGTTTTCTCCAACACCACAGTTCAAAAGCATCAGTTCTTCGGCACTCAGCTTTCTTCACAGTCCAACTCTCACATCCATACATGACTACTGGAAAAACCATAACCTTGACTAGACGGACTTTGTTGGCAAAGTAATCTCTGCTTTTAAATATGCTATCTAGGTTGGTCATAACTTTCCTTCCAAGGAGTAAGCGTCTTTTAATTCCATGGCTGCAGTCACCATCTGCAGTGATTTTGGAGCCCCTCCAAAATAAAGTCTGACACTGTTTCCACTGTTTCCCCATCTATTTCCCATGAAGTAATGGGACCAGATGCCATGATCTTGGTTTTCTGAATGTTGAGCTTGGTGTTCCTTATTGGAGTTGAAAATGGAAGTGGGAGGCAGTTATCTGCCGTATGCGCTTTCAGAACCGTCCACAAGAGGGCAGCCTCAGCTGGTGCCAGAACTTCTTCCACCCTGGAGCTGGGCAGAGTTTACCCAAGGGGACCTGGTTCCCTGTGGCTCTGCAACCAGCAACTTCGGATGTCCCCTCCCCATCCAACAGGTGGGGAGAGGAGAACAAGGGAAGTGTCAGGCCAGGCTTCGTGAACGTGAGATGGAGTCATATCAGGGAAGGGTCAGGAGAGAAACCGACTCCCCTGGACTTGGACTCAACTTCTGCATGGGTTCTGTTTGGTCGACCAGAGTGAGTGAGCGGTTCCTTCGCTGACTCAACAACTTTTATTTGGCATTAGCTGTAGGTCCCCTGAGCTTCCCGGGTGGCACTAGTGGTAAAGAACCTGCCTGAAAACGCAGGAGACATAAGAGATACAGGTTCATTCTCTGGGTTGGAAGATCCCCTAGAGGAGGGCATGGCAACCACTCCAGTGTTCTTGCTTGAAGAATCCCATGGACAGAGGAGCCTGGTGGGCTACAGTCCATAGAGTCGCACAGAGTCAAACCCGACTGAAGTGAGTGACTTAAGGCGCATGTAGACCCCCTAGGGAGCACAATGGTGAATTAATTACGCTTGGGCTTGGTCCCTGCCTCCTTTGGAACTTTCTTTGCAGCCCAACTGGACAACTCAGCACTTCCCAAAGAGCCCTGGGGGGCCCACCTCGGCCCCTGCAAAGCCCCCTGCCTTTCCGCTCCTGCCCCTCCTCAAGGCCCAGCAGCTTCCACGCAACACTGCCTGTTGAAAACCTGCTTATCCATCTGGGCCCAGCTCCCGTGCCTGCCTCCCACAGAGGAATAACTGGGACACAGTGGTATAGGGAGAACTGGAGCCTTCCGTGCCATCTCCGGGGGTGGCTCCAGCCTGCAGAAGGAGGTGGGGGAAAACCATCTCTCAGGACTGTTCTGATTTACGATGTTCAAGCGGAGGCGGAGTCTCTCCCTCTTAAACGTGCAAAGCTTCACTCTTCTTCCCATTTATCATGGCACCTGAGAGCAAGGGAAAGCATGGGATTCGATCCCATGAAAGCCAGAGCTCACGGACTAGGACGGAACTGGGTCGCTCCTTCACTTTTCCAACATGTATTGGTGGAGCATCTACTTCCTATGTACCAGATCTCCAGAAATGAGGCTTGCCCCGCTCTGCTCCCCTCTTCCTCAGGAGACCCTTGGGCCCCTGTGTGTGTGTGTGTGTGTGTGTGTGTGTGTGACTCTGAGACTCTTAGGGTTTAGCCAGGCTTGGTGGCCTTGCCGTAGAGGCAGCTGGGCTCTCCTCACCTATATTACCAGCCTGGCTTCCTGGAGACTGAAACCACAAGTAGAGCACAGAGGCGTGAGAGACACTCGCAGGCTGGGCTTGGCCGCATGCGTGCAAAGGGTGCCGTCTTCTGCAGAGAAAGAGTTACAGACAGGAGCAACCGGGGCAGAGCAGCTGCGAGGGGTCCTCAGCGGCCTGTCCACCTCCTGGCCCTGGGATGGTGCTTCCCACCGGCGGGCACGCGTAGCGGTCAGAGATGGCGGCAGACATGGCGCTCTTCTTCATGGTTGCTGGATTGCTGATGGCAGCTCTCTCAGGTAGCCCCCTCCTCATCTCCTGCTGTTCCTGTGGGAGGGCCTGGGATCTGCCCTCCAGGCCCGCTTTCTGGCTGTTTCTCATGCTCATGTTTCTGGAGCCTTCTAGCTAAGACTACAGTCTGGTACCAGGATGGTCCCCAGCTGTGCCAACAGCATTCGGGGCCCAGGGAGAGTACAGGCACCCCCGTGAGGGGCTGGGGCTGTGCCTGGACAGTGCTAAGAGGACCCCTGAGGGTCAAATACTGTGGGCAGCATGCAAGCTTCTTATCAATGGGCTCCCAGTGTCTGAGGAAGGAGACACCTCCCATCTATAGGCTAAGGATTTCTTGCCAACTTTCAGGAAGAAACCATTTTCCTTCCAGAGAAGCAGGCTCACTGATGGTTGTGTGTTCAACCCCAAAGCAGAGGCTCGGGGTTCACCAGGCTTGTACTACGCATGGTAATGTCGTCCTGTAACAGAATTCAGGGAAGCCAAGCAAAGTAGGGGACAGCTGGCCTCTGGTGACTCCATTGGGGGTAGTTTAGGGCAGTGTTCCCCAACTTGTTGGGTGCCAGGGACCAGTTTTGTGAAAGACATTTTTTATTTTCCACCAACCAAGGTGGGTGGGGGTGGGATGGTTTCAGAATGATTCAAACACATTCTATTTACTATGCACTTTATTTCTATTATTATTACATCAATTCCACCTCGGATCATCAGGCATTAGATCCTGGAGGTTGGGGACCCCTGGTTTAGGGCTCAAATGAGCAGAAAGTCTCTTGAGAGCCAGCTCCTTTCTGATCCTGAGGCCCTCATGGGGACCAAGGCACCGCCTGGAGTGACCTGGGCCAGGCATGAGATGGCGGAAAGGTTTGGGCACTGGGCTGGCTCATCGGATGCTTGTTGGTCCCCCATGGAGAGTGGGGTTCAAGGTGGTAGAGGTCCTGCTGCTCTGGGCCGTCACATCTGGAGGGTAAGGAGATGGGGATGGAAACAGAATTCTGGGCCCAGAAGTCTGGGTCCACTTGGCAGTAGAGACGCTAAGTGCTTTCAGTTTGATGTGAGGGAGACCCTGGAAGACGCCGTCGGGAAACCTGGAGCATCTGGGGAGCTGTGGAGGGCTCTTCTCTCTGCCTCCATGTGTCTAGAGGCATGTGCTTCCAGCTTCCTGACTTCACACTGCTTCAGGAAAAACTGATTAGCTATGGAGTAGGTATGGGTATGACTTTGGCACTGTATGAGTGGCCGGAAGAGAGGCCTTGCCTGTTCTCACTCTACCGGGAGCTTCTGGAGCTCGGCCACTTTCTGCCTCCAAGCTGGACAGACAGATGGCCCCTCACTCGGCATCTCTATCCTCTGTTTTTCCTGAGCGGCCGGCTTCAGCTCTGGGTCTGAAAGGCCTGCAGGCCCTGGGATCTGGCCTCGCGCAGTGTCTGAATGGAGGTGGGAACCCGGGCTGGGAAGAGCCGATGAAGGTGGAGCGGAGGGCACCTGGGGCCCGTTCTCTACACTTCACCTTGGCTCTGCCCGGCCCACTCCACTCTCAGGATAGTTACCTCGTGTTTTCAAAACTGCATTTATACTCAATTGACTCACTTGTTACTAATACAAGTTCAGTTTTGAAAGGAAACTTTATGTCACAATTTACACATGGAAAACTGACATCATTTGCCACAAATAGAAGGAAAAGATAAACATTAAAATATATGGCAGTGAAAACCAGTTCTTACGACTTGTTAGCAGACAGTTAAAAGAATGTAACGGCCCTTGAGCCCAAAGCCAGCCCTCTTTGTTAAAGAGGAGATGAGGAGGTGATAAAGACATCCTGCCTCCAAACTGTGATTTTTGTCTTGACTCTTCAGGGGGACTGAGAGCCCTTTTGTTCATAATATCAGTCTTTGTGACCCTAGGACTGTAGCCTGCCAGGTTCCTCTGTCCAGGGGATTTCCCAGGCAAGAATACTGGAGTGGGCTGCCATTTCCTACTCCAGGAGAAAGCCCTTTAGGCAGGAATAGTTTCCTTGCTCTGTGATTAAATGGCAATAAATGCTGCTCCCTTCAACCCTCCTAAGGGTGCCCAGAGGTATAGATCCTAGTTCTTGGAAATATGGCCTGACATAGGGGCACTTGGGCAGAAGGGAACCTGAGAAAAGCAAAGAAAGAAAAGCAGTGGAGAAGAGGGAGGAAGGAAGGGGAGCTGGGAGGATGAGGTCCACGAGGAAGTTCCAGGGCTTTGCCCCCATGGCTGCGTGTGGCCCGGGCGGCTTACCAGGCATGTGGCACGTGGAGTCTGGCTCTCTCGTGTCGTGGTGGACCTGATCACGGCTCTTTGGAGTTGGGTTGGCCTCCCCTGTCCTTCTCCCCTTTGCAGTCCCAGCTGCTCCAGGTTCCATCCTGGGCCTTGCAGAGCAGTTTCTCTGGCCAGGCTGGCCCGGATTCTGGGTCGGCCTCTCAGCAGGTCTTGGTCTGTCCTGATGAGTGACCAGGGCAGGAACCAGGGTCTAGAGACCCATGCTTCCCAGTTCTCCCTTGGTGCTCCCTAGAGGCCTGGGCCGGAGACCTGTTGGTCCACCTACCCTCCAGTTCTGCCTCAATTTCCAGATCAGCCAGGGGTGGGTGGAGAGGTGGAGAGGAGCCAGAAACCCTTGACTGGGGAGTTTTGGAGAGGTGAGTGGGGGAGTCAGGAGACCATCGATGGATCCCTGCCGCCCTGCCTCTCAGTCGCCTTGTACTAGGGCTTCTCAGCTTTAGACCTCAGTTTGTGTGGAACGGGGAGCTTTGGACAGACAGTCCTTAAGGGCTCCATCATATCTGACACTACGGGAGACGCGGGAACAAAGAACCTAGCCATTCCTGCCGGGGCCGAGCCAAAGCCAGTGACTCGTATTCCATCTGGACTGTGGTTGGCGAGGTCCTCAAGGGCTGCTGCTGTCTCTTGAAAAGGCTATGTGTGCTCACTTTAAAAATTTTTTTAAAAATCTATTATTTCCTTGCCTTGTAAATACACAGACCTCATTTTCTTTATACTTCCAGTAGCTTTTAAACAACAGCTCTCAAGGACTCTTTGATTAATATTTCAGCAAGTCAGGTTGAACAGAGTAAGCCTCCTTAACTAATAAATACCACTTACAAATCTACCTGATTTAATTCCCTTAGATCTGTGATGTCTAATTTAGCTGCCACTACAATGTGGTCATCCGAAGGGAGATGTGTTAGGAATGTAAGATACACAGCAGAGTTTAGAGATGTGTTCAGAGAAAGAATGTAAAAGTAACTCATTAATAACTTTTATATTAATTACACATTGAAATGAAAATATTTTAGATATGTTATGTAAAAGTACTACTGTTACAATTAAGCTTACCTATTCTTTTTTAAAAATATGGCTGACAGAAAATTTAAAATGATGTATGGAGCGTATATTACATTTATACTGGAGATCACTGCCTTAGATATTCTATACTGCATTTATGTGTGGGTACTTGTAAGTCACTTCAATTATGTCCAGCTCTTGCAGCCCCATGGACTGTAGCCCGCTAGGTTCCTCCATCCTTGGGATTCTCCAGGCAAGAAAACTGGAATGGGTTGCCATACGTGCTTTCAGACACTGCATTTATAAATTTAATGTACTTGATTGTCTTATAAATGCCTCAGATACCTCTAAGAAACACAGCATTACCAAGGATTTAAAATAATTCTTATAAATCTAAAAAACTAAGTTATAAACAAAGTGAATATTAAATTCTCTTAAGTAGTTTGATCATGTTTACAGACATTGTCAAATTCTCTTAATTTTTTAGGTTAAAATTTCAACTGGAGTCAATTACTCAGTCACAAACATGAGAAACTCTGCTGCTGTTGCTGCTGCTAAGTCGCTTCAGTCATGTCCAACTCTGTGCGACCCCATAGACGGCAGCCCACCAGGCTTCCCTGTCCCTGGGATTCTCCAGGCAAAACACTGGAGTGGGTTGCCATTTCCTTCTCCAATACATGAAAGTGAAAAGCGAAAGTGAAGTCGCTCAGTCATGTCTGACTCTTAGCGACCCCGTGGACTGCAGCCTACCAGGCTCCTCCATCCATGGGATTTTTCAGGCAAGAGTACTGGAGTGGGGTGCCATTGCCTTCTCCAAGAAACTCTAGCAGCCAAAAATTCTTAAACACTAAAATACAGGATTTTATACACCTACATGCAGAATTTGACCCAACTTAAACTTGACAAAAAGGTACAAATACTATGTGTTTTTATGTTTTTCATCACCTGTGTATTTTAAATTCTAATCTTCCTGGGCTTAAAAGCCACTTACCAAGGAGAAAATAGTCGTACCACTGCAGGTAACTTGACTTATCCCAAGTAGGCTGGAGTTTCTTTATCAGTGGACTGAGATGAGGACAGCGTTTTTTATTGTTTTGCCAAAATGAGATAGCATTCTTTTATGCTGCTGATGGATAGCCCACGCCCTCTGATTGCCCTCTCCACACACAATCCAAATTTCACAAACCTAATCCTCTCTATCTCCCCCTAACTCAGGGGCCTTTACCACTTGATTGGATTAAATTAAATAAATGGTTAGTATTATTATTATTTTTTTAATCTCCCATATTCTTCCTGTCTGGGAAGACTCATCCATCTAAGAATAATATATGGCAGCATATATTATTCCTGCATATTTCTCCCAGCTTAGTCTGGTTCTCTGGTCATATGCCTGGTCGGGACAGTTAACGTGGCTGTCACCAGGGTGGTAACGCAAGACAAGGCAGCTCCTAGGGTGTTGGGGCTGGCATAGTCAGCCTAACATAGATTCCAGAGAGATCCAGAAGGAGTGAGAAACACTACCCACAGCATCCCTCATTCAGTTCACATATATTGAAGCCTGCTCTGAGTCAGCCTCATTTCTCACAGAAACGCTTGAGAATTAAATCGGGACCTCAGCTGTCGGATTCTGAGGCTAAAGCATCAGCCGTCCCCCTGGGACAAGAAGCAGGTGGTCCATTTGAGGCTTTGGGACAGGGGTCTGGAGGAAAAGACCCCCTCCCCAACCACCTGCACACACACCCTGGCATGCAGCCTTCACCATCCCCCTGCATGGACCACAACTAAATCCCATGCTGAGTCTTCAGCCCTGCACTGAGCAGACCCTGGTGGGGCTGGAATGCCCGGATTCCTTGCTTTCCCCAGTCTCAGGGTCTTCCAACTCCTCCGTCCCACCCTCAAAACTGCCCCCCTCCCCACATCTGGTCAGGGCGAGGTGCATCAGAAGAGCAGCATTTTCTAGCGGTCCACATTCCTGCCCTCTCTAGGCGTTTACTAAAGCTGCCATTCTACCTGACCATTTGCTTAATATTCTTAATAGATGCTTTAAAGTATAAAGACATTTACTTAAAAAAAAAACACACACACACAAACCTATATATTGCTGCCTTAAGGCCATTGTCAATCACCTGAATGGTAATAATGGTGAAAATAAACATCATGGAAAAATGTTATTCATTTCTGGTCAGACCTGTGGTATTTAATACCATGTCAGTGACCACTTAAATGTGAACTTATAAATGTTACACAGCCAGGACAAAGATCTCATATATGTAAGTACAGGATTTTAGTGGTTAACATAATGTCGTTTGTACCATAAGCTCGTTTACCCACATGAAGACCCCATTGTGTAGGTGAGGAAACTGAGGTTTAGCGAGGCTCAGCCCTGTCCGAAGTCTGTGGCTAAGATCTGCCAGGGCTTGAGCTGAGGTCTCCTGACTGGCAGCTGTGAGCTCTCTCTGCGGTGAAAGGCTGCCTGGCCTGTCTCCTGTCTGGCTGCTTTCCAAGGATGAGGCATCTCTCCCAGATATTGTACCCTCCCAGGCTTGCAGCCTTAATACTGGGTCCAGAGATGGCCCCAAGGGGCCTCAGGGATAGATCCTGGGGCCCCCAAAAGGCTTTTAAGGGATGGATGAGAGCAAATGGGCTGCCTCCCTCCACAGGCTCGGCCTTCACGGACTTGCTGTGAGGTACCCTGCCCACCAGGCCAGGAATGATCTAAGTGGAGCTAAAGAGACACCATGTCAAAGAGATACAATAAGCCAAAGGAGAGCTTGCATAGAAAAGGGCTCCATTTATCCACATTTATTTAACATCTGTCAGGAAGATCCCCTGGAGAAGGAAAGGGCAACCCATTCCAGTACTCTTGCCTGAAAAATTTCATGGACAGAAGAGCCTAGTGGGCTACAGTCCATGGGGTCACAAAGAGTCGGACATGACTGAGTGACTTCACACTCACTCACTGTGTGCCAGGCCCTGAGCTGGCACTAGATATGAAGGCTTGACATTGACCTGTGTTAAATGTTGAAGTGAAAGTGGCTCAGTCGTGTCCGACTCTTTGCGACCCGATGGCCTACAAAGTCCATGGAATTCTCTAGGCCAGAATACGGGAGTGGGTAGCCTTTCTCTTCTCCAGGGGATCATCCCAACCCAGTGATCAAACCCAGGTCTCCCGCACTGCAGGCAGATTCTTTACCAGCTGAGCCACAGGGGACGGTGGTAAAACATACAAGAGTCAGCCCAGGGTAGATGTGACAACAGGCGCAATCCGATGACAGTCATAACCACCATCCATTGCAGGGGACTTACATTCTCCAAGCACCAGCCATGATTATTCTGTCCTCCCTTGACATTGGGGTGCTTGTCCCCATTTTATATTGATAGGTGGGAAAACAGAGGCTCAGAAAGTTCTGTACTTTGTCCCAGTCTGTGGCTGATGCTGAGCTTAACTCCATGGATTTAAATCCATGATGCTGAGTTTAAAACACGGGTTTTAGATCTCCAAAACCCACGTTCTCCATCACTGGGTTGCACAGTTTCCGGGAGCTGGAAATCAGAATAGGGAGAGCTTGAACTTGCCAGAGAGGGGCTGAACACGGGGCAAGAAGGCTTTGTATAACAAAATATGATGGCAAAAGATATCTTAGGCCCAAAGACACTTTTAAAAAATTTTATTTACTTTCTTTGACATTTAAAAAAAATGAATGCCTCGAAAGCCGGTGAGATCCTTGTGTTGTGTGGGTATTGACTTCCTGGTTTTGGTGAGTTAATCTAGTTTTAGAGCGGGTCACCATCCAGACAAGCTGGATTTTTCTGTGCTATTCTATGTCTGGGATTTCTCTGTGCTATTCTGGCAATTTCTTGTGAGTCTATAATTTCAAATTAAAAAGTTAAAGGAAAGAAAAAGGCATCTCTGGCAAAAGGACCATTTGAGCAGAATCTGGAGAGCAAGGCCTAAGGCCTGTTGGGTGGGTAGGGCCCCAGAGCCCAGAAGAGCTGGGTGCCAGGCTGTCTATCTGTTGACTCACCCAGACTGCTGTGTCATGAGGATTCAGTGAGCATGCCAGGCACAGAGACTGGCACAGAGACGGCCCACACAGACCGCACGTTTGCCTGTGCCAGGCCAACTGGGCAGTGCCTTGTAAATTCATACACCTGTCTTGCCCTCCTCACAGCCCTGTGAAGTCTGATTATGAGCGCCACTTTACTGATCAAGTGTCAGGGGCTCAGAGAGGTGAAGTGACTTTTCCTGGATGGCACAGCGAATCGTCGGTTGAAAGATTAAACTGAGGCATGTTAAAATCTTTTAACGCAGTAAAAATTTCAAAGAGCAAAAAGCAGTTAGAATCGGCAGCGTGCGCTCTGACAGAAAGGACAGGTATATAAGGGGATTTTTATTTTATTTTCGAACTTTAAACTTTAAATTTTGTATCGGGGTATGGCTGATTAACAATGATGTGGTAGTTTCAGGTAAATAATGAAGGGACTCAGCCATGCAAATACATGTATCCTTTCTCCCCAAAATCCCTCTTCCATCTAAGCTGTCACATAACATTGAGCAGAGTTTACAGTGCTCTTTTAGTTTTAGGTGTACAGCAAAGTGACTCAGTTACGCATACATATCTATGTTTTCCAGATTATTTATGCTTATAGGTTATTACAAAATATTGAGTATAGTTCCCTGTGCTATACAGTAGGTCTTTGTTGGTTATCACAAATTTTCTTTCTTTTAGAATGTCAGGTTCTAACAGGCAGATGACTTAATTAGCCTGGTCAGGTGAAACCATGAAGTCTCGACTTGGTGATGTGGGGCTTAGCATAAGCAACCCCATCTGGGGCCCCCCCTTTTTTAACAAGGCTCACAGCTAACTATTAGGTGCCAGATCTGTTTTCTAAATTCTATTTATTCATTTATTTTTGGCTGCGTTAGTGTCTTTTTTGCACTACGTGGGGTTTCTCCTGCAGTTGCGGTGAGTTGAGGCAACTCTTGGAGGCAGGCTTCTCATGGTGGTGCCTTCTCTTATTGCGGAGCACAAGCTCCAGGCTCTCAGGCTTCAGGAGTTGCAGTACAAGGGGGTCTGTAGTTGGGGTGCACGGGCTTAGTTGCTCTGAGACATGTGGAATCTTCCTGGACTCGGGATTGAGCCCGTGTCCCCTGCACTGGAAGGCACATTCTTATCCACTGTGCTGCCTGGGCCTCCAAATCCGTAATGTTTCCCTGCCCTGGAAGATGGCAGGGTTTGGGAACCCATCCACATCAATTTTTTTAGGAAAGGTCTCCCATTCTCTGGAGAGGTTTCACCTCAGCTGGGCTGTCATGAAACGAGTGTGAAGAAACTCTAGAAGGGACTTGTGTGTCAGAAGCCACTTCCCGGCCGGCCGAGCTTCCACCTAGCCTCGGTTTCCCCAGTTGTAAAGCGGGATCAGTGGCAACCTCCGGAGCCCCGGGTTGGGATGAGGCTGCATAAGATGTTGGCTGTGAAGTACCTGGGGAAACTCAGGGCTCCTGGGGGCCCCAAAGAGCCCCACGGCCAGGGCGTGGAGCTGGGCCGCAGGGCGAGAGCTCTCGGGGACAGCGGAGGGAAGCCCGGGTTTCCGCCCACCATTTTGTAGACTCCTGCGGCCAAACTGCCTCTGCCTAAAAACGGCAGCCTCAGCTGCCCCCAGGAAGCCAGCCCGGGCAGGGAGGCAGGGCAGATGGGCTGGGGAGGAGCCCATGGGGGCCTTGGGGAATGCTGGATTAGGATACTGTAAGGAAAAGAGACCCTCTTTTTCTCCCCTGCAAGGGGGATGCCCCGGATCTCCACTCTGTATCAGAGGTGGCAGAACACATTAGAAGTTCCAGCCTCTAAGTTTCCAGGTCATCCCGACCTCTCCACTGTGACCCTGAACTGGGCTGGGCTCTCCAAGTAGGGCCAGCCCAGCCCAGGGAGTCTGTGCTGAGGGTTGGGGGCCTGGGCTGTGGGGTCCTGAATGAGGGGCTCCTCAGAGCTGACAGCCTCTCAAGGTGTCCTGAGGGTCTTATCTGAGTGCCCAGCTTTCAATTTGAGAATTACCCACTGAGCCCTGAGCCCAGGAGAACACAAAGGTGAAGTCCCTGTGTCCTCAGCCGTGTGCAGAGCCAAGCATGGCCCTGCCATCTTGCAGGAGCACAAGGTGATGCTCAGGAAACTGGAGCCATGCAGACAGTTGCTGGCTGAACTGGGACCAGAGTGGCTTCTGGTCTCTGACCAACCCATCCCCTCCAGCTGCCTCTTCCGGAATAGGGCTTCAGGAAAGATTTTCTCTGTACTTCGGTATAAGTTTTTGTTAGTTGTGTTCATCCCTTCCAGGAGGGGTGCCTGGGAGCAGCGCTGGGGTGGGGGAGTCGGGGCAGAGGTGGAGAAGCGTGCCCAGCACAGGGAGAACATTCACTCCTCATTCTGCTTAGCGAGACCACCTTTCTGTCTTTCCTTCGGCTAAAGTAAACATACTTGCCAAATGAATCAAGTTTCTTGGAGAGATATGCTGCACTCTCCAGATGGGATTCTAGAAATATCAGAATGAAATGGTTGGGTGGCATCACCGAATCAATGAACATGAGTCTGAGCGAACTCCGGGAGATGGTGAAGGACAGGGGAGCCTGACGTGCTGCAGTCCACGGGGTTGCAAAGAGTCAGACACGACTTAGTGACTGAACAACAAGCTGGGTTGGAAGAATTCATCGCCAGAGGGTTGCCAGTCATTGGCATCTACCCATCTGTCAGAGGAGGAAGTGAGGTGCAAAGTGGGGAGTGGGCACCCAGGGTCATGGTCAGAGGTGAGAAGTTTGCTCTGCAGGCTGTGCCCTGGGTCCCTTCCATGCATTACCCAGAGGGCCCACATGCGCCCTCAGTTCCTCCACCTTGATGTGGATATGTCAGGGGAGCGCTGTGGGCTGACGTGGTCTGAGGTGAACACAGCTGACCCTGGTCTCTAAGAGGTCAGCCTTGTGAGGCGAGGCGCTGGCTTCCTGCGGCCACTTTGCCTCCACCATCTCAATGGCTCCTCAATTCCTAGCCTCCTTTCTAGCTCAGTATTTTAGGTGGTTTTTTTTTTTTTTTAATTTATTTCAGCACAATTTTAGACTTCCTGCAAAGCTGCAAAAATAATACAAAGATTTTCCTCTTTACTCAGACTCCCTGACTGGTTAATACTTTTTATAATTTTCTCTATTTTCCTACCACATTTTTTCTTAAACCACTTGAGAGCAAGTTGTAGACATAATGGCCCTTTCTCTTAAATATGTCAACATGTCCTAAAAACAAACAAACAAACAAACAAACAAACCACAAACAGCATTGTCTTATGTAACCACAGTGCATTTCTCAAAATCAGGTGATTAACATCACTACAAAAATAATCTACAGAACTTTCTCAGATTTTTCCAAAGCAATTTGCCTTAGAGGCAAAAGAAAATTCTATGGAATGTATTGTGTTTCACTCTCCTGATTTTCTGGAGCATTTACCCAGATTTTCTTTCTCTTTCATGGTATTGATCATTTTGAAGAGTGCAGGCTAGTTTTTCTATAAAATATTCCTCATCAGGGCTTGTCTGAAGGTCCCTCGTGATTAGTTGTTCTTATTTTGTCAGGAGTGTTGCAAAAATGAAGATGAGTCTTTCTTGGACTTAGTGTCAGCTCATCCCATTACCAGTGGTCTCAGTTGGGTTGCTTGGATTAAGGTGCTGTCTGCAGGTAAAGTCACTCATCTCCTTTGTAATGACTATGTCTCTTATGGGCAGAGTCTCTGAGAATATATAAATATTTTGGTCCTCTTCAATCTTTATCCACTCATAGTAATACTATGGCTGATTCCAGTCTGAATCAATTATTATCATGATAGTGTCTTGATGGTGATGTTGTAAAGCCTTCATTCTTTTACAGGCATAATTGCTGACATGGCTTTCTCTGCTGGCTCAGTGGGTGGGAACCAGTTGGCTCAGTGTCTGGAAGGCTGGTGCTGATGAGGCCATGTTTGAGAGCCCTCAGGCTGAGCCTCTGACGGCCGCCGTCTCGCCTGCCTCCTTGTGGTGCCTGGTGGGCTCTTCCTTGCTCCCTGGCCACTCTCCCTTCACTTTTACAGCTTCCTGCCATTAATTTGTGGAGCTCCTATTATGAGCGGGCACTGTTTTCAGCCACAGGGGAAGTGGGACAAAGCTGCAGACTTTAAGGAGCTTATATTCTAGAGGAGAAAATAGATAAATAAACACATTAAAAAATTAGTATTGGGACTTCCCTGGAAGTCCAGTGGTTAAGACTTTGCTTTCCACTGCAGGGAG
This sequence comes from Aepyceros melampus, assembly GCA_006408695.1. Classification (NCBI taxonomy): domain Eukaryota; kingdom Metazoa; phylum Chordata; class Mammalia; order Artiodactyla; family Bovidae; genus Aepyceros; species Aepyceros melampus. The sequence continues at coordinate 121,421 of SJXQ01005052.1, forward strand.
TACAGGTTCGATTCCTGATCAGGGAACTAAGATCCCATATGCCTTGAGGTGAACTCCCCCAAAACATTTTAAAAATAGTATCATTTCAGAGACGTATATGCTCTATAAGGAAAGTAGAACCAAGGAAGGCAGATAGAGAGACTGGAATGGAGCTTTAGGACAGGCCTCTGAGAGCCTGTGAGCAGAGATCTGACTGATGAAATGAGCGGCCTTGCTGAGATCAGGGAGTAGGACATTCCAGGCAGAGGTCATGGCAGGTGCAAAGGCCCTGAGGCAGAAGTGAGTTTGACACGCTGGAGGAGATTACAGAGGGAGGGGAAGCCGGAGATGGAAAGGTTGTCAGTGTCAAGGAAAACATCAGTATGGACTTGGGATTAATCCAGAGGAAATGGGAAATCAGAGAGTTTTAAGTGTACAAGGATGTGATATGATTCATCCTTGTGCTTACTCATTCAGTCCTGTTTGACCCTTTTTGACCCTTTGGACTGTAGGCAGCCAGGCTTCTCTGTCCATGGGATTTTCAGGCAAAAATACTGGAGTAGGTTGCCGTTTGCTTCTTCATGGGATCTTTCTGACCCAGGGATTGAACCAGTATCTCTTGTGTCTCTTGCATTACAGGTAGATTTTTTACCTGCTGAGCCATCGGGAAAGTACTTATGTATATACAGTTATTTAACAAATATTTTTTATAGTCAACTTTGTATGTAAGTCTAAGTAAGTTTATTTAAACCTTGAAAGTCTCCAGGTTTCCTATATCTCAAACCAATGTTACTTCAATAAATTGATTATATCCATATAAACAGATGAGTCCCTCAGAACGACTGTGTCATTCACTAGCCTGCTATCCAAACCTAAGTCAGCTCTCCCTGTGTTAAAAAATCTCAGACATTAAAAGTAGAGAAACATGACAATAAGATTTGCAATCTGCAGGACTGAAGAACTGGAAAAGTAATCATTTGCTTACTATGGGATTCAATACAATTTAATCTTGAATCTGAAGGTCATCTGGTTAGGAAATACTGCATAGCTGCTGGAAGGACCAGCTGGGTGGAAGTGGTGGGGACAACAGGAATTGTGTTCTGAAGCACTGTCTGCTTGGCAGCCTCAGATCAGGGGCTCTTGGAGGCAACTGAACCCAATCCCTTCTCGCTGACCCCAGCTTGCCCAACTCACCCATTTTCACCGTGGAGACCCTGAGGCCCAAAATGGGACAGGGACTTACCCAAGATCATAATAATGGCTAGTCTCTCTATTCTACCATCTCTCCTTGTCACTCCTGCCCAGTTCCAGCTGAGAATTCAGACACAATGTAAGCATTAGTCATCCTTATTGTAAAAATGTTATAACAGCCACATTAAAAGAGATCTCACCCAGCACCCTCACACAACAGGGCCTTTTGTTCTCGAAGAGGGACTGTGTGAGGCTCTGGGGCGTGGTGGTGTTTAGTCTCATCAGTATGGAGGTGGGTGTGCTGAGGGGCACTGTGTTGGTTCTGATGAATGTTTATCAGAATGGCTGTGAGAATGTGAATTCTGGGGTCTCAAGACCAGCATTTGCTCTCAAGCTCCACCACCTCCTCTGTGAACTTGGGCAAGTTTCTGAACCTCTCTGAGGGAAAATGAGTATGACCGGAATGTCAGCATCCCAATTCTTGCTCTCTGAAGGGAAGTATTAGCATATGTTATATAATGTCTCAGCAGGGGCCTGAGCAGCCCCTGTAACCAAGTACATTAACATTTCTGCAGCAAAATATATGATTTTTCACACTGTACAGAATAAATAAAGACCATGAAACAACCCTGCATCATTTCAGGTTGGGAAGGCCACTCACAGAGTTATGAAAAACCCAGTGGTATCTGAGGGCTTCAGAATTGCAGTAAAGAACTGTGTAAGCACAGTGCCGAATAGTTAGGGAGAGTCAGGCCCCATGACAATCATTTTCTCTTTCCATCTCCCTGCATCGCCAGGAGGTGGCTGTTAATGTCACCACTTTCGTGGACAAAGGTCGAGGAGGACACTAGAAGTTATGAAGAGTGGCTACGTGTACACGTAAAGCTGATTCACTTTGCTGTATGCCTGAAACTAACACCACATTTTAAGTCAATACTGTATGCCAATAACATTTCTTTTTAAGAAAAAGAAAAGAAATCCAGATCCTAGTATTAAGAGGAGGAGATGAGATTCAACTTCAAAGCCTATGAGTGTGTGTTAAGTCACTTCAGTTGTATCCGACTCTTTGTGACCCCATGGACTGCAGCCCGCCAGGCTCCTCTGTCCATGGAATTCTCCAGGCAAGATTACTAGAGTGGACTGCTGTGTCCTCCTTCAGGGGATCTTCCCAACCCAGGGATCGAGCCCGTGTCTCTTACGTCTACCTGCATTGGCAGGTGGGTTCTTTACCACCAGCGCCACCTGGGAAGTCCACCTGCTTCCAACTCTGCCATGCTGACCCCGGCCCTGCAGAGATGGCTTCTTGACTTCTCTGCTCCCCAGGACTCTGGAGTTTAGAAACAGAGTTGCCAGCCAGTGGAGTGGATTGGGAGAGTGGCAGCTGGGAATAGCTTGGAGGTCAGTTGGCTGAGCCAGACACTTATACCAAAGCAGTGGGTGTTGGTTGCTGGAGCCTGGGAGGCCCACCTTAAACCTCTGCAAAACTTCCCAAGGGGCCAGCATACTTTGGCGCTGACTAGACATTCAGCTGGCTCTCTGCTTGCCCTAATTTAAAGGCTTCTTTATTTTATCTTTTAAATTAATTTGTTTATTTCTGGCATCACTGAGTCTTCATTGCTGAGCACAGGCTTTCTCTAGTTGTGGTGAGCAAGGGATACTCTCTAGTTGTGATGCGTGGGCTTCCTTGCAGTGGTTTGTCTTGTTGCAGAGCACGAGCTCTAGGGTGTGTGAGCTTCAGTAGTTGCAGCTTGAGGGTTTTAGAGCGCCAGCTCAGTAGTTGTGGCTCACAGGTTTAGTTGCCCAGTGGTATGTGGAATCTTCCCGGACCTGAGGTTGTACCCATGTCCCCTGCATTGGCAGGAGGATTCTTAACCAATGGACTGCTCAAGGAAGTCCTGAAAGCCTCTTTTGACACCATGGGGAGAGACACTGGCCAGAGATCGTACCCATCATTGGGGTTCAGGGGCTGAGAAAGCAACAATGTCTTCTCAGGATTTAAGTCAGGGCTCAATCACTTTTGTGAGGAAGAATGGGGGAAGCCCCGTGGTGCCAGGCTACTGGTAAGGAGAAAGGGTGACATGGAGAGTGAAAGTTCACTGCCCCACATGCTCTTGCCTCCAAGCCCGCTCACCCTCTGAAAAGATACATGTTAGATCCCCCGCTTGGATATCTCCTGCTCTCCATCACATTCTCATCCTTGAGAACTCCTACTCATCCTCTGAGACCCCTCTCAACTGTCCCTGTCAAAGTTATGGCCTCTCATCTCTGTTCTTTGCAAAGCACTTTGTTCTGATGCCCGGATTAGCACTTCTATTTGATCATAATCAACTGTGAATATACCTCTGTCCCCCACCATGGTGAGGGGCTGGTACAGAGCCTGGCTGAAAGGGAGGGAGGGTGGGAGGGAGAAGAGAAGGGGCATGAAAAGAGGAAAGGAAGGAAGGAAGGGAGGAAGGGCACCTTCCTGACTAAGGTTTGGGATAAGCAAGAACGTGAAGGGAGTTTGAGCCACATCGGAAGGTCCCTAGGAAAGACTTATGAAGGGGAGTGTGGGGTGATGCTACAGCCCCACAGCCCAGACATGGGCTTGAATTTAGAGAGACCAGAAGCTGAATTCTGGCTCTACCTTTTAGTGACTGTGACCTTGAGCAAGTCAGTTTGAGTTCTCATCTGGAAAACTGAGACTTCAGTGGGCCCAACGGAAAGTACTTAGAGAGCATATGCTGTATGTAAAAGCAGGTAAACACACATGCTACCACCACCCAGGGAACCCACATTTATTTCCTGCACTTGAACTCATGGGTCTGGTTGGCCACGTGGCCATTGACCGCTGCCGGCCCTTGGCTGCTAAATGGCACAAAATGGCCTTGGAGATTCAGGCCGAACATTCTCCCATGTCTTCTCAGCTTCCCCTCTGGACCTGGATTTGGGTCTGGATTTGTTTAGAGAGTGGAGGTGGGTGATGGTGGGAGGGGTAGGGCTGATGGGCACATGCTGAGCCAGGGTTGGTCCCCATTCTGTTCCAAGCCCGAGCTACCTCCTGCTGAGAAGGACTGTGTTGCCTTCCTAGGAAGGGGACCAGTGACTTCCAACAGTTTCTAGATATTGACATTAAGGGCGCCCTTCTCTTAAGGGGGCTATAGACCATCTCAGGAAGGTGTCAGCATCACTCCCAGAGAGTTGGGGGGATTTTCACCTCTTGCCCACACACAAGCTTCATTTACCCAGAAACTGCTGCTCCAGCAGCTCTCGGCAACTTTGACCCAGAGTCACTCCTGTGAGCCGGTGGGTGGGGACGGGCCCCCTGGAAAATCCTGCATGACCCAGCAGAGTTTCAGCTTCCACTGAAACCCAACCCTGCCCTTTGCACAGAGGGCTGGGCTCTGGGGGATTTTATTCTTGCATTTCACATACCTGAGTTTCTAGCTAAACATGGCAGCCCTATCCTGCCTCTGGGCCTTTGCACGTGCTGTGCCCCCCTATCCAGAATGCCCCTCTCCTCCTCTCACTTGCGCACGCTGCCTGGCACAGTGGAAAGGGTGACTCTGGAGAACAAACTGGATTTCTATCCTGGCTCTGTCACCGCCAAGCTCTGCGACCTTGGGTTTGTAATAGTTCCTCTGAGCCTCTTTGTCAGTAAAATGAGTCTCATAATAGCACCTCCTCACAGGGTTTTCATGTGGGTTCTGTGTGACAACATATATAAAGCTCTTGTTTCAGTAAATATGCCCCAAAGAAATGTCCCTTGACCATCAAGGCCTGGCTCAAAGGTCACCTCTCCTGCAGTAACTTCCTGAGCAGGCAGTCTAGGAAACCCTCTGTCTGGGTTCCAATCCTGCTTTGCTTCTTATGAGCCCTGGTTCTAGAAAGTTCCTCCACCTCTCTTGGACCCTAAATTTCCCCATTTGTAAAGTAAATAAAATAGTACTTTTCTGTAAGCATCGTGATGAAAACAAAAGAATTTAAAAAACATCCGAGTAAGCACACAAGACTCATTGGCAGGGGCATTGATATGATTCAGGCAATTCACAAAGCTTTTTTTCATATATGTTGTCATTTTTAAAAAGTGTTGCTTTCATTTTCATAATTACATTACATATAATGTAAAATTACAGAATTTAGCAACTTCGGGAATACAAAGAAAAAAACCTATCTGTAATAAAAACTGTTGTTATTTCCCTGTTATAGAACCTTCTAGAAATGGCAACCTACTCCAATATTCTTGCTTAGAGAATCCCATGGACAGAGGAGCCTGGTGGGCTGTAGTCCATAGGGTCACAAGAGTCTGACATGACTTAGCGACTAAACCACCACCTCCAGACATTTTGTTAGAGAGAAATATTGCAAACACAGAAGTAGACTGAGAGTGTTTCCACAACCCCTAGACCTTCCTACCACCCAGACGGAAGAAATGCTGACGTTTTTGCCATGTTTTCTCAGATCTGTTTTAAGAAGGAAGAAACCACACAGATGCAGTTGAAATATTTTCTTATCCCTCCCTCCCCAGAACACTCATGCTCCAAAGTGTGGTGTGTCCCTTCCCTTCCATGTTTTATATTTTTATTACACAAAAATGTATCAATACTCAATAGATAGTACGTCCACCATATTTTCTATACATGGTATCATATTGGACATATTATTCTACAACTTACTTCTCTTGCTCAAAATACATTTCGAAGATCTAGCCAGGTAGGTAAATATAGACCTAGTTCACTTTTTAAATGAAATAGTTCATTCTATAAATATAGCACAGTTTCTTTAATGATTTCTTGCTCGTGAACTGTTAGATTTCTTCTAATTTTCTCTGATTACAAGCAGTGCTGTGGTAAAAATCCCTGTGCATGTCTGCGTGTGAACATGTCAGCGAATATTTTTCTAAGCTATAAATAGAAAGGTATCGTTTTGGAGTCAAGACATCAGCAACTTCAATTCTATGAGGTCTCATTGGCCATTTTTTCTACGCATTATAGTTATAAGAATGTGATCATTCTGTGTATTTTTTTGCTTAATTTTTTAAAAAAGATTTTTTAATTTAATTAATTTAGTTTTTGACTGTGGTGGGTCTTTGTTGCTGCCCTCAGGCTTTCTTTAGTTGTGGTGAGCGGGGGCTACTCTTCATTGTGGTACACAGGCTTCTCATTGCGATGGTTTCTCTTGTTTTGAAACAAAGACTCTTGGTGCACGGGCCTCAGTGGTTGTGGCTCACAGGCTTAGTTGCTCTGCGGCATGGGGGATCTTCCTGGACCAGGGATCAAACCAGCGTCCCTTGCATTGCAAGGGAGATTCTTAACCACTGGACTGCCAGGGAAGCCCTCACCCTTTGTATTTGATTAGACTCTGCTTTTACCACTTATTGCACACACACACACACACACACACACACACACATCTATCCCATGCATACGTTGTGCTTGTTGATTCTGCAGGGTCTTCTGGGCTACTTACCGGGGCCAAGGTATTAGAGTTTTATGTGATCTAGTTCAGTCCTGAGAGGTTTTTATTACCTGTGAGGTGAGGGAGACAAGCTGGGCATATGAAGAGATTCGCCCAAGGTTTTCATAGTAAGGAAGAAACTGGTTTTCAAACCCAAGTTTCTTCAGTTCCAATCCAGTGCTATTTCTGCTGCCAAAAACCTGGTAGATGGTTCTACCCAAACCAGATTCTAGGACCCCATCCAAGACCAACTGAATTGAAATCTAGAGGAAGAACCTGGATGTCCACCTCTTGCCATGGTCTGAATTCTTACGGGGGATCAAGAAGATGCAGTTAGTAAAAGGCCAGTGTCCCTGGCCTGCTGGGCTCACTTGGAGCTATATCCTTCTTGTTATGCCTTGGGATTTTTTTTTTTCCCACAACCCTCTGTGCTCTCTGGTGTCCCACCATACCATCTGGTAGATGCAGAGAAGGTATCATCTGGCATGGGAGCCTGAGCAAGCCTTGTGGCCAAGACCAGAGAGCCTCTGCTTTTAAAGGAACTCGTTACCATGGAAACTGCAGTCCCCATCTCATCTCTAGGAATGCTGGATGACACGTTTATAGAGGTGGGGAAGGGAATAGTGAGTTGTGACTGTGAGGCAGCTCTGCTAAGCTTCCTAAGAAAGATGGGGAGGCAGAAAGAAAGAAGGATGTTTGGGGGGAACTGGAATTGTCCCTTTGCAGAGAAAATTGAGGCACCCTCAGATCCATCTTTATGCCTGGGATGAACATAAAGATAGTCAGTGGCCAGCTGCCCTTCCATGTCCATTCAGGACTGAACAGGAGAAAGTGGATCAAAGCTTCAGAGTGGGGGATGTAATGGCAGCTGTACCAGTCCTAAACATGTTACATATGCCATCCACGCACTCCTCAAAGCAATGCGATGTGGCCCATGTATTATGCCCAGCACCAGGTTAAAACCCATCTAACAGAGCCCAGAGACTTTCCCAGGGTTGCACAGCTGGTGATTGACAGAGATGGGTTCAGATCGCTATTCTGTTTGTTCCCAAGGTCCCCACTCTAGATCTGAAAAAAGAACTTCCTGTTTGTTTCTTGTTTGGTTATTATAGATAAGCTATGAACATATATGTAAAACTCTTTATATGAACATGTGGTTTCATAAAATGAATGACTGTATCTCTTTGCATTCCCAGTGACACTATGGGAGCATTCCAGTTCCCCTGTATTCCTCACCTGTACTTGGTTGGTACAATCCGTATTTTGAATATTGCCTGTTTTAAAAGTGTGGAGACGTGGCTCACCAGCACCTGATTGCGTTTCCTTAATGATTCATGGGGCTTTCCGGGTAGCTCAGCTGGCAAAGAATATGCCTGCAATGCAGGAGACCCTGGTTCAATTCCCGCGTTGGGAAGTTCCCTTGGAAAAGGGATAGACTATGCACTGCAGTATTCTTGGGCTTCCTTGGTGGCTCAGACAGTAAAGAATCTGCCTGCAGTGTGGGAGACCTGCCTTCAGTCCCTGGGTTGGGAAGATCTCCTGGAGGAGGGCATGACAACCCACTCCAGTATTCTGGCCTGGAGAATTCCTGTGAACAAAGGAACCTGGAGGGCTACAGTCCATGGGGTCACTAAGAGTTGGACACGACTGAGCGACTGAGCACAGTACAGGACAATGATTTGTGATGCTGAGCATTTTTGTGTTCGTTTTTGTGTTCACATCAAATACGTATGTCTGATAAAATGTCTGTTCGTATATTAGTAACTGTTCCACTAGTAACTTGCTACTAGTAACTGTGTTGCTACAAGACAATAAATGTGTTGGAACCTGAAAAAAGAACTCCCGAGAGTGCTGACTGTGAAGCAGATGCATCGGTGCTAGGGAGGCTGTGGATGCTGCCACTCCCGGGATCATCCTGTTCACTCTCTCCTCCCTAATACCTGACCCAGGCCCTGCATGTGGTCTGAGTTCGGCACATGTTAATGGAACTGAATGCAGACCAGCAATAGACTCATTTCTCGGCTTTCAGGATAACGTCGCTCACACGCCCTCACTTTCTTGAGCATGAGAGAAAGAGGAGTTCCAGGAACTAACATGCCCCAAGCCGGTGGTGTTACTTGATCTAATCTTTGAGCTTCCTCTCAATGCAGATTGTAAGTTGCCGTCCTTCACCTCCCCTGGGTTTGGTGATGGAAAGCGGGGGGAATTCAGTCTGGCATGAAGGGAGGATGTCAGGCAGGGGAGCATCCTGGGTTGTACAATATGGTGACAAAAGACAGTTAAAAAGGTTGATTTCTTTGACCTGGGTGGCTCAGGACCTTTGGGTCTGGGACCCTTGAAACCTTTGCTCTGTCAATCATGTGCTGCCTTAGCTTGGGCTGCTATAGCAAAATACCACAGACTCGGTGGTTTAAATGTTTGTGGCTTAAACAACAAACATTTGTTTCGCACGGTTCTGGAGGCTAAGAAGTCCAAGATCAAGGTGCCAGCAGCTTCAGTGTCTGGTAAGGGTCCTCTTTCTGGTTTGCAGACGGCGGCCTTCTTGCTATACTCTCACAGGATAAAGAGATCTTAGGTCTCTCGCTTTCTTTTCCCCATCATGAGGCCCCCACGCTCATAATCTCACCTCACCCAAGTTATCGCTCAAAGCCCCACTTCCTCATACCATCACAGTGGAGATTAGGGCTTCAACATATTAATTTTTAGGAAGACACAAATATTCAATCCATAGCCTGTGCCTTGAGTTTTCCTTATGTCCCTAAGCCCTTCCTAGGTATATAGAGAGAGAATGAGAAGGAACAAACAAAAATCATAAAATAAGTTAAATACATTTCAGACACCAAGTTGCTGACTTTGTCTTTTTCCAGGGGGTTGGGGGGAGGGGATTTCAGCCCAATCTTGCTGGGTTTAGAAAGGCCCCAGTGGGTGCCGCCTGGTCTGTTCACTGTAGTCATGGATGTCGGTCACCTCTGGAAGCCATGAGCCATACTGTCCAACTGAGCCCCCACGACAGCCTCGGTCTCTGTGATACACTCAGCCTAACCTCTCCAAGTCCCTTAAAAGATGGGGCACAGCTCTTCCCTCTGAATCAAGTCATACATTACTTATGTGAACAGCCGTGCTTCTTTCTAATTTTAATGGAATTATAGCCTCTCTTTAATGGAATTATAGCCTCTCTGGGTTTTCTCTCCAATTGTTTTAACAATTGCCTTCCATCAAATTTAGGGTTGACATGAACACACTGCTAGTGGGGAAGGAGAGGGTAGGATAAATTGAGAAAGTAGCTAGTATGCTTGCCTGGAAAATCCATGGACAGAGGAGCCTGGTAGGCTGCAGTCCATTGGGTCACTAAGGATTGGACACGACTGAGCGACTTCACTTTCACTTTTCATTTTCATGCATTGGAGAAGGAAATGGCAACCCACTCCAATGTTCTTGCCTGGAGAACCCCAGGGATGGGGGACCTGGTGGGCTGCCGTCTGTGGGGTCACACAGAGTTGGACACAACTGATGCAACTTAGCAGCAGCAGCAGCGTTGATATATATACACTATCATGTGTAAAATCAAGAACTAGCAGGAAGCTGCGTATAACACAGGGAGGCCAGCCCAGCACTCCGTGATGGCCTAGAGGTGTGGAATGGAGGGGGAGGGAGGCTCAAAAGAAAGGGGATATATATATATATATATACACACACACACACACACACACATAAATGACTATGAGTAATTCTTGTTGATGTATGGCAGAGACCATCACAAAATTGTAAAGAAATTCTCCAATAAAAAAAAAGAAAGGTAAAAGAAAAGAGAAGAAGCCCAAATGCTTAGATGGAAGAGGAGGCAGTTGGCCAGAGAAGAGGGGAAAGAGTGTTCCAACCTGAGGAAGTTGCATATGCAGAGACTGGAAAGCAGAAGTTGGGGGATAGACAAAGACAGAGAGGGAGAGAATATGAATGACTTCTAAAAGCAGAAACGTGTATGTTTCAGTATGTTCGGGGCATAGAAGGTGATGATGAGATGATTAAAGAAACCCCCAAAGGGACGTGAAGACACTCATGGGCCATGAAGACACTTAGGTCTCATTCTGTGGGCCGTGGGATTTAAGAAGGAATGTTAGGAGAATCAGTCTGAGGAAGTATGGAGAATTGATATGGGTGGGGAGCATGATGGCTGGGGACCACTAAGAGACTGCTGTAAGTCATTCAGATGGGAGCTGAGGGTGACCTGCTTCAGGTAACAGCATTTGAGAAATGAAAATACCTGATGTTGGAGCAGGTACAGGAAACAGGCATTCTGAAATCCTGCTGCTGAGATAGCTGATGCAACTTTCTGGAAAGCAATTAAGGAACATGTAACAAAGCTTAAAAAACAGATATTACCTTTGATTCAATAATTCCCTTTCTAGGACTTATTCTACATAAATAATAAGAATGTACAATTCATCTCAATATTAATTATAAAAGGAAAATGTTGGAAACAAATGTCCAACACTGGATATCAAACATATGTACACAAATAACATTTTGGACATTAAAACCATATTTTAAAAGAAAAATTAGAACACATAATCAACAAGGGCCTACTGTGTAGCACTGGGAACTCTACTCAATATTCTAATAACTTAAATGGGAAAAGGATTTGAAAAAGAATAGATACATGTATGTGTATGCATGCGTGCTACAGTTGTGTCCAACTCTTTGCGACCCCCATGGACTGTAGCCCGCCAAGGCTCCTCTGCCCATGGGATTCTCCAGGCAAGAATACTGGATTGGATTGCCATGCCCTCCTCCAGGGGATCTTCCCCACCCAGGGACTGAACCTGCATCTCTTATGTCTCCTGCATCGATAGGCCGGTTCTTTACCACTCGCTACCTGGGAAGCCCTACCAGGAAAGTCCCTAAAATAAAGATTATAAAAGAAAACAAAGCATTTTAGAGCTTTACTGTTCCACTAAGGATCATTGTTGTTGTCAGTCACTAAGTCATGTCTAACTCTGTGACCCCATGGACTGCAGCATGTCAGGCTTCCTTGTAATTCACTATCTCCCTGAGTTTGCTCAAACTCATGTCCATTGAGTCAGTGATGCCAGCCAACCATCTCATCCTCTGTTGCCCCCTTCCCCTCTTGCCTCCTGTCTTTCCCATCATCACGGTCTTTCCAACGAGTCGGTTCTTTGCATCAAGTGGCCAAAATATTGGCCCTTCACTTCAGTGTTAGTCTTTCCAGTGAATATTCAAGGCTGATTTTCTTTAGGATTGACCAGTTTGATCTTCTTGCAGTCCGAGGGATTCTCAAGAGTCTTGCCAGCACTACAATTCGAAAGCGTCAGTTCTTAGGTGCTCAGCCTTCTTTATGGTCCAACTCTCACATCTCTACAGGACTACTGGAAAAACCACAGCTTTGACTATACAGATCTTTGTCGGCAAAGTGATGTGTCTGCTTTTTAATACGCTGTCTAGGTTTGTCATGGCTTTTCTTGGCTATTAGTAAATAAAACTAGTATTAAACTTAAAAAACAAAGAACAAAAATAATTGCTCTCCATCAACAACCTCAAGGGATTTTTCTAAAAACAACAACAAAAAAACCATTCACTGGAATTCCACACTCTTCAGCACAGGCTCCTCCCCCTAAATTCCCTGGGGGTATCAGTCATTGACTGGCTCCTCATTTCCAACCAGTTCTCCTCTGGCCTCAGAAGCGAGGCAAGGGAGTTCAGGTGGCTCTAGAGCCAGGCCGTGTGGAGAACAAGTGGAGAAGAGGTGGGGACGCTTTTGGCTGGGCTGCCAGACCTCATCTTGTCGTTGTCGTGGGGCCAGGGGACAAAAGACATCCCAGAGGCTCCTGCCCGGGAAAAGGACAGTTTCCTCCCTTCTGCGCATCTTTACAGTCAGGGCCTTTTTAAGTCTTGGTCCCTGAGGCTTGACTGGGTGCTGAGTTGTATCACCTTTGTTGCTTAGTTGCTCAGTCATCTCTAACTCTTTTGTGACACCATAGACCACAGCCTGCCAGGCTCCTCTGTTCATGGGATTTTCAGGGCAAGAATACTGAAGTGGGTTGCCATTTCCTTCTCCAAAAGGGTGGTACTCCACCACTGGGAGTCGAACCCGGACCGCCTAGGTCAAAACCAAGGAATCCTAACCGCTAGACATGTGGGAGACAACGGGATATATCACCTTTGGGGTGGGCTATCTGAGTTCAGGGCTGGCTGAGCATGGTAGAGTTGGGAGGAGTTTGGAAGCCCACCCGAGTGGTCAGAGATCTCTGCCCCTTACCCTCGGCATGGTCATTGAACCAGAAAGCAGGATGCTGGATTCCAGTCCAGTGGAGTAGACTGGTTAAGAGTGGGTTCTTGAAACAGTCAGCCTGGTTTCGAATCCTTGTTCAGTCACTCAGTTGCTGTCGTGTCCGGTTCTATAGGTTAGACTCCTAGCTTTGCTGTTTTCTAGCTGTGTCAACTCCGGCAAATTACTGCTAAATTTTTTGCTCCTTGGTTTCCCTACTTTGTGGACTCTCTATGAGAATTCAATCATTTAATTCATCTAAAGTATTTTTGAAAGGACTGGTGTATGAAAGTAGTGAATAAATGCCAACTGTATCACTGAGCTGTGCCTGGAGATTGTAGGGGGTACTTGGCATGTCTTGGGGCCTCCACTTTCCCCATCAGAGCAATGGGAAGAACCACAACGTCTTTCCCTTATTTCCTATCCTTTGAACTTGAGATCCCTGAGATGGGCAATGACTCTCCTCAGTGTAGGTTGGAAGTAGAACACTAGGTGCCCATCTGGTTGTCTCTCAAATGTCCGTCTGCAAACTGGGAATGGCAGTCCAGTGCCTACCCAGTGAATCTCAGGGCCAGGGGTCAGTTGGACGTTTCTGGACCACTCTCTGAACCAGCGCTGCCCTCTGTGAATATCTGGGCCCACAGCTCCAGCCTGGGGGACAAGCCATCCTGGGGTCAACTAGTCTTCATAACCTTTCTCAGGTAATAAAAGTGGGTCTGCATGAACACGAGTCATGGTGATGTCCAGGCCATCAGGCCCACGCTGCTCCCAAAGCTTGTGGGCTCTGCGGCCGCAGGGGCCTGGTCCTAGTCCTGGAGAGGGGCGCACTCTGCCCTTTCCCCAGCAGTGCCCCAGAGCAACAGCTGGGGAGAACGCTGCATGGGGGTCTGTGAGCCTTGGGGTACACATAGGACGCTTGAATCTCATAGGACATATGGCAATGAAACTGCTCACAAACAAAGCACAGACTTGTCTGTTGGCTGGGGTCACAGAGGAAAAATCCAGGGTGTGATGAGAGGCTGGAACGGGGAGTTGAATTTGGGTTCTGGAAGAACTTCAGAAGCTTAAAGCCAAGGGCGGGCACTGGGGGAACTGTGTATCCTGCTTGCTCTTGTTCAGTCACTCAGTCGTGTCCGACTCTCTGTGACCCCGTGGACTACAGCACGCCAGGCTTCCCTGTCTTTCAGCATCTCCCGAAGCTTGCTCACATTCATGTCCATTGAACTGGTGATGCCATCTAACCATCTCGTCTTCTGTCGTCCCCTTCTCCTCCTGCTTAAGTTGATCACTTAACCTAGCAACATGTCCTTAAAAACTCTTGGTTACTTTTTTTTGCAAATATGTTTTACATGTTGTGATTTCCTAACCAATCTCCCCTTTCTTTCTTGACAAATGAGTGGTTTCCAATTGGTTGTTGTTGTTGTTGTTTTATTTACTATTAGAAACTACATAGCCTCAGACTTTTTACTTAATAGGGAAGCAGCTTGAGGTGCTCCAAGGCACTGAGCTCCCTGGCTGCATCATCTCCCTGAATCCTCACGGCAAGCCTGCCATGTGAGTGCTTGTTGCTCCTGTTTTACAGAAGGGCCACTGAGGCTCAGTGAGGTCAATGATTTGCCTGAGTCATATAGTTACAAATGGGCTCAGCCAGAAAAAAATAATTGAGATTGAGAACTTTCCAATTACCGACTAGTGGATGCTTACTACTATGTAGTACTATATTCTTGATCGTTTCTTTAGGAAAGGTTCCCTGAAGTGGAATTACTGGATCAGAAGGGCCTGGTTTGTTTTTATTTTTAAGGCTGTTGACACATGTGCTCACAAACACTTTACACTGATATTAAAGAAAGAAAGATATGCTTTTAGCAAATATCACCTTCCATGTTCCCCACACTGGTTCTTCTTTTTTTAAAAAAATATTTATTTGGCTGTACCAGGTTTAGCATGTGAGATCTAGCTCCCTGACCAGGGATCGAACCTGGCCTCCCTACATTGGGAGCTTGGAATCTTACTCATTGAATCACCAGGAAAGTCCTCGTATATGTTTTATAGCCCCTCTCCACCATTCTTTCGCTTCTGCACAGCATCTCTCCATCCTTCATCCACTCAGTGAGCATCTACCATGCACCTACCTGTTCCTTGAGACATCGATGGGGCCGGGACTGCAGGTTCCTTCAGCTATGGTAGCTGGTGTTTATCTCACTCCCCTACGTGGGTGTGCAGGTGTGGCCAGGCCTGAGTTCCCCCAGCCCCTACAGGGAACAGAAACTCTCCCCGCAGGCCTTGTTCTGACACTGGGCTGGCCAGCTGGGGCATCGGCTGGGAAAACACCCCCCTTTCCTTCAGTGTCTGTACCTCCTCCCTCCCTGTGTCTCTCATTTCCCAGAAGCCAAGGGGAAATCCCACGGGCCTGGGTGACCCAGGAAGGGGAGGA
The DNA here is from genome assembly GCA_006408695.1 of Aepyceros melampus. Lineage (NCBI taxonomy): Eukaryota > Metazoa > Chordata > Mammalia > Artiodactyla > Bovidae > Aepyceros > Aepyceros melampus. The sequence continues at coordinate 136,744 of SJXQ01005052.1, forward strand.
GTGGCCCATTTTCTTGGGCTTCGGGAAAGGTGGCTCTGCAGTGCGTTCATTTCCCCTGTCCTCTGTCTCCTTCACTTCATCTTCCCCTGGCATCTTCTTCTTGCCACCCCAGGTAATGTCCTGCCCCACTCTGCTCGGGACCAGCCTAAAAAAGCTGCCATCTTCCTGGGCCGGGGGTAGCTCTCTCAGCTTCTTTCCTCTCTAGCTGGGAAACCCGCCTCTCCTTTCCTTATCCCTCTTGGTCCATAAGTTTCCAGAATGTGGGCTCAACTCAAGACCTTTTTCTGGGTATGTACGAGAATTTGAGGCTTCCCTGGTGGCTCAGAGAGTAAAGAATCTGCCTGCAATGCAGGAGACCTGGGTTTGATCCCTGGGTTGGGAAGATCCCCTTGAGAAGGGAATGGCAACCCACTCCAATATTCTTGCCTGGAGAATCCCCATGGACAGAGAGCCTGATGGGCTATAGTCCATGGGGTCACAAAGAGCTGGACATGACTGAGCAATTAACACACACACACACAGGAGAGTTCAGGAGGTAAATGAACTGAGCATTAAATAACACTGAGCTACTTAGCAAGAAAAGTTTTCAATTATTTTATTTTCAGTGCTCTGTCGTTCTTACTGATCTCAACGAGTCTCTAATTGATGATGGTGTGTCTTTCAACATTTATAACGTGGCTTTATTTTTATTTATGGGGGCGAATATATCTTTATTCATTTTTATTTTTTGGCCACACTGTGCAGCATGTGGGATCTTAGTTCCCTGCCCAGCGATCAAACCCACACAGTCTGCATTGGAAGCATGGAGCATTAACCTCTGGGCCACCAGGGAATTCCCTAATGTGGCTTTATTTTTATTGTACTTATTTTTACAATTCCTTTCTGTTTTAGGCAAGCAATACAAACTACCCATTTATATTGCTAAATTTTCTAATTTTTCTGCATACCTACCTCTGTAGCTAATCTCATAGAGACGGAGTCTATATAAAATCGTGTACAATCATCGATATACATGATTTTTTGGAGAGTAGCCTTTTTTCTCTTTCTTTCATCACTTGTTTCTTTTTTCTCTCCCTCCACTGGCAGTATCAGCAACGTAATTTGCAGGGCTAAGTGCAATATGAAAATGCAGTACCTTATGCTTCAAAATTGTTAAGAAATTTGAAATGGAGACCACAGAGCATTAGACCAAGTCCAAGACTTTTCTAAGTGCAGGGCCCTCTGATGCACAGACCACCTGGCTTGTGGGACCTTAGTTTCCCCAGCAGGGATTGAACTCATGTCCTTGGCAGCGGAAGTGCTGAGTCCTAACCACTGCACCACCAGGGAATTTCCACTCACCTTTCTAATTTACCCATTTTCATAACCTGGCCTGTGTTCTTCCATACGTTCCTCCATGTTCACATAATCATACCAATTCCCATGGAAATCCTTCCAAATGATATAAGTTTATTTCATTCTTTACAAAGGCTGCATAAGATGTCATGATGTAAATGGACCATCTTTATTCTGCAATTTTCCCAACACATGGGCATTCACTTTTTCCAGTTTTTGCTGCTCAAAAAACTGTAATGAATATTTTTACATTCAGGCATCTTTGCACTGTAAAGTGAATTCTTAAGACAGGGTAAATATTCCTTTCCAAATGAATTCATTGCAGCAAAAATGTGAATCAAATTTATGGAAAAATGTGAAACATAGGCAGAAATGAGGTCTGGGAAGTGTGGATACTGCATTGGGCCCTCTGTGAACTGAGGCCTGGATGGAAGGAGGCTGAGAGGTAATGTCTGCTTTTGTTTCTGTAGCACAGAAATCCAAACACAAAAGTCAGCCTCACTTGTTGGGAAAAGGGACAGGAAAATTCCTGTGACACAGAAAACAAATCGAGTATCACTGGTTATCAATAAACTGCCTTGGCAACAGTTGTCCTTGGGTTGACACCCCCTGCTCACTGTTTCACTCAGTCAGTTAATCAACAAACACTGTGTTGGGCACCCTGGGGGATGTGGGGCTGACCTAGACTTTGGCCCTGCCCTCCAGGGTTTTCTCATCTAGTTGAAAACATGTGTGCCTTTATGTATGAGAAATATTTTCTCAGACCCACAGAGAGGTGTACAGAAGTGAGCTGCTGCTGCTGTTAAGTTGCTTCAGTCGTCTCCAACTCTGTGCGACCCCAAAGACGGCAGCCCACCGTCCCTGGGATTCTCCAGGCAAGAACACTGGAGTGGGTTGCCATTTCCTTCTCCAATGCATGAAAGTGAAAAGTGAAAGTGAAGTTGCTCAGTAGTGTCCGACTCTTAGCGATCCATGGACTGCAGCCTACCAGGCTCCTCCGTCCATGGTATTTTCCAGGCAAGAGTACTGGAGTGGGGTGCCATTGCCTTCTCCACAGAAGTGAGCTAGAGCCCCCCTAATACACACATACAGTTACAGCCTCATACACACTCATATATACATGCAAAGACATACACATCAGGGTACACATACTGCCACAACCACATACACACACACACACCACAATCATACACTCAAGCACTGCAGCCAGCATTCCAATTCCCCCATCCCTTCCCCCTTCCCCAGCACATACAGAAATAACAATTACACTGGAGTGCTGGGACCATTGCTGTGGGAACTGAGATTCTGTAGTTCTAACTTGAGGGCATCTGAATTCTTGCTCCGACTATGATATTAGCCGCAGAGTCTGTGCTCTGAATTCTGAGTCATTTCACCCTCAGAAGGTCAGGCTGGGCAGCCAACCAGGGAGTTGGTGAGAACAGGCAATTAAAGGTCTGATTATTTTCTGTCTGAGTGATGGAGTAGCCTAGTCGGATGCTCGTAGGGGAGCTGTGTCTGCAGGTACACGCATGCGTGTGTGTGTGTGTGTGTGTGTGTGCACGTGCACAGGCTTGTATGCTCATCCAGGAGTGAGTCCATGGAATATTCTCAGATGAGGCTGAGATTGTGTAGTAGTCATGCCTGAATCTTCAGCTCTTGTATCATTCAGGCCAGGCCGGGCTAGGCTGTGATAATAAATACATCTCAAAACTCTTCATTTAGTTGTTGCTGAGTCACTAAGTGGCTTAACACTAAAAAGCCGCACTTCTTACACAAAATTCAAGATGGGTCAACATCCTCCTCCATCCTGTGGTTGAATCTGGAATCCAGGATCTCTAATTAGGCCACAACAGAGCAGAAAGAGATGGAGGAGGCTCATTGACTCTTACCTACCTCGGCCTGGCAGTGGGCACATGTCTTTCTGCCTAGACATCAAGGGCTCCAAACTAAGGGTAGGAGAATCTGGAACCGCAGAGGAGTTCCTTAGTAAGCTCACAGTCCCAACCATATCCCCCCTTTATGCTTCTGCAGACCAGAATATCCATGCCCAGCATGGAGCCCATTCCTCGGAGACAGTTCAAATCCTGGCTCTGCCAGTTGCTAGCTGGGTGGCTTCAGGCCATGTATCAGCCAGCATCCCAACGGGAAACAGGTGGCACCTTCAAAATAGGAGTTTGAAGGGGTCTTATTTGGAAAGAATAACGTGATAACCAGGTGCTTGGAGCAGCTGAGCTGTCACCACCCTTAGCCAGAGGAGACAGACCACAGAGCAGTCAATGAGATCCAGAAGGAGAAAGTCAAGCAGAGGTGAGCCCCTGGAGATAAGCAATGACCTTCAGATGAATGATCAGGCTACCCAAGGGATCGCACGAGAAGGAAGTCAGGAGGATAACTCCACGACTTCACTCCTCCCGTCCCTCGTCTCTCTGTGGGGGCTCACCACTGGCTGAGCCCAACAGAAGCCCAAGGGCCCTACAAGATGCTGATTTAGTCCAAACAGGTCAGCTTCTCAGGGCAAAGTGGACAGAGGCTCTGGAAGAATAAACGGACACAGTCTGGCACAGACAACTGATTTCTATTTTCCGGGCTTCCCTTCTCTAATTTCTAAAAAGTGGATGCTAATACCTACCTCACTGTGTTATTGAAGGAAAATGAAATACTGTATGCAAAGACCTGGCATATAATCGGCCCTCGGCAAATGTTAGTTTCTCAGTGTCTGAAGGTACTTCGTAGTCCAATGGCTCCCAGTTCAGGATGTGCCAACTACCCTAAAATCTGGTAGGAATTTCTCAAACAAATTTTTCAAACCAAAAGTGTTTTTCCTAATAATAACTCCCATTTTTGAGCTACTTATATATGCGAAGTATTTTACTAGTGTTGTCTCCTTTTAGCCTTACAATACTTTCTTAAGTGTTATTGTAAACGAATTGGGACACTGGCCGAGAGCAGTGAGTAACCCCTCTGTGCTCACTCAGCCAATGAGTGGGTCTGGCCCCAAAGCCACAGTTCTTTCTGCTCTCCTCTGATTTCTGAGCACGTGAGCACAAAAATAGATGAGGTGGGGGGTGCTGAGAATTTTCATGCCCTGAAGGAGGTAAATGCACCCAAGGTTGAGGGCCCTGTCTTAGCAGGGGCCCCATGTAGACACTGCAGGCTCCAATGAGTGCCCCGTACCCTTTACCTGTGTGCCCTTCCCAGGCCAGAGTTCACTCACCCACCACAGCTGTTGCTGGTTAATTTCAGGTCACCCATCTCTGACGCCATCTGACCAGCCCAACACCCCAGTGCAGAGAGCCAGACCTTGCAGCCAGGTAAGGAAAGATCTTACTGGGCTCACAGGCAGCTTTCTGAGACCAAGCAGGTGGTCTGCTGGTGTGATGGAAAAGGGAAATGGGTTTTTATGGTACCAGGGAGGTTCCCTAACTTCAGACAACACTTCTCCTTCCTGACCCAATGCCTAACGTTCCACCATGAGATTCACTTTGAGATCTTAGTGCTACCATCTTTGAGAGGCTATTGATCAAAAATCATGCACATGTGGGCAAAGTATTCAGTGAGCATTTAAAGAGGATTTGTTGAGAACAAACTAAAGGATTCTTGGTAGGGGTAGTGGGGTTCCATCAGATGGGGCCCTGTTTAATTCAACAGATATTTAAGGATCCACTCTGTGCAAAGTTTTGTGCAACCCTGGGCAGAAGCAGGAGGCAGGCTCTGGGGAAGAGGAACTGCCACCCACTGAAATGGCCCACTGATGACCCCATCATCAACCCCATGTCCATCCTTTAAGGTTCCAGAGTCATGATCCCATCCTCCTTGGTAGTACCCTCAAAATAGTGGAGGAGCCTGGGAGGGGAAATATGGCCCCCACAGAACTGGGAGGAGCTGGGGGTGGGGGAGGGGAGATGGGAAGGGGGTGTCTCTGAGCCCACAACCTCCTTTCACACAAGGTGACTTTGGAGGCAGAGGCAAGAGAGAAGTTTGTGGGGATTGGACACCCCAGGGTTAACTCATCAACCTCTAATCACCTTCGCCCCTAGACTTTCCTGATTGTAAGGAGGACCAAAAGGGTCAGGGGAGGAGCCAGCCCAGCCCCCATTTTGCAGACAGGAAGGCTGAGACCCAGAGCGGGTAGGGGACCGTCCAAGGTCAAGCAGCAGATCCGTGGTGAAGCCCTTGGCCGCTGTCCGCGCCCCTTCACCCCCTTCCATCCCTGGGGTCGGCAGCATCAGCTGATGTCTGGCGCTTCCAGGGGAGCGACTCCAGGTCCGTCTGGTGAATGGGAGCAGCCGCTGCGACGGGACAGGGAGGTCTGGTTCCGGCAGTCGTGGCAGCCCGTGTGCGGGGCGCTCTGGGAGCTCAATGCCTCCCACGCCCTGTGCAGCTCGCTGGACTGTGGCCAGGCTCACCAGCTGGAACTGCCGGTCCTGCAGACCCCGGAGCCGCCGCACTGGGCAGCCGCCGGGAACGCCAGCTGGGCCCCGACCACCACAGGGGCCCTGGCCCCTGCCGTCCAGTGCAGTGGCCCCGAATGGCTGAGCTGCAAGGTGGTGGAGCGCAACTGCCGTAGCGACGAGTGGCCCGCCCAGGTCAAC
>SJXQ01005052.1:143114-200801 GCA_006408695.1 Aepyceros melampus
CCTCCCCAGGCTTTTCAGGCCCCGCCCACCGGGTCTCTAGCCCCACCCACTAGTCTGCCCCTCAGCCTGCCCAGGAGGCCCAGAGAGGAGATTCTTTAGTACCGCCCACCAGGCTACTAACCCCTCCCACTGGTTCCCCAAACCGAGGTCCCCAGCCTTGACAGGCAGTCTTCTCAAGGCCCTCTCCCTGGGTCTACAACCCCGGGGAACCACTCTCCTGCCCAGTCCCTACAGGCAATCCTCTCACCCCTTCGCTTCTTCTCCCTCTTTCCTCCCATCCCCAAACCCATTCTCCTCCCATCCCCAGAAAAACGCGATTTGAAATTGGTGGGTGGTGGCAGCCCATGTGAGGGCCGCGTGGAGATGCTGGAGCACGGCCAGTGGGGTTCGGTGTGTGACGACACATGGGACCTGGAGGACGCTCACGTGGTGTGCCGGCAGCTGGGCTGCGGCTGGGCCGTCCAGGCCCTGCCCGGCTTGCACTTCGCCCCTGGCCAAGGACGCATCCACCGGGACCAAGTGAATTGCACCGGGTTGGAGACCTACCTGTGGGACTGCCCGGGGCTGCCCGGAAATGGGTACTGTGGCCACAAGGAGGACGCCGGAGTGGTGTGCTCAGGTGAGTGGGTGATGCTGAACCAGGGTCATCCAGCATTCACTGTAGGCCTGATGGGCCTTCATGAGTGCTGGAGAGACCCACCTTGCCCGTGGGAGGTCCCAGTCCAAAGGGAAGGTGAGGCCCAAACAAACATAATCCAGGAGAGAGAGTGGCACATGACCTAAGAAAGGCAGCCAGGTGGGGTTGAGGCAGCAGACAGCGCAGAGTTGGAGGGTGAAGCCTGCTCGCCTCCTGGGATGGGTGACATTAGAGACGAGGCTCTTCCCGAGTGAGAGTTGGTCACCTGGTTCAGTGCAGCAAGGGGAGCTGGAGGCCGGGAGGCCCTGAGGAGGCCATCAGCGGACCCCTGATGAGGACTGGAAGTTCTGGTCCAGCCAGGGCTTCTCTTCTTGTGCCCAAGATTGAGAGGGAGGAGCAATCTTGCCCAAGGTACATTCTGAGTCAGTAGGTCTGAGGCAGGGCTTGAGAGTCTGCATTTCTAACAGGGTCCTGGGTGATGCTGAAGCTGCCGGTCCTTGAGCCACGCTTTGAGCAGCAGAGGTGTAGACAGCACAGTGTCAGCCAGAGCAGACGGGGCGGATGAGAGGGGCGTGCAGAGGCAGAGGGGAGAGCATCTAGAGACCCCTTGGCTCTGGGGAGTCTGCATCCGTAGGTCAGGGCTGATGGGGGTTTTCACCCAAAGGATCCTGACCTGACTCTGACCCCCCCACCCCCTGCAGAGCACCAGTCCTGGCGCCTGACCGGGGGCACTGACCCTTGCGAGGGGCAGGTGGAGGTGTACTTCCGAGGGGTCTGGAACACAGTGTGTGACAGTGAGTGGTACACCTCAGAGGCCAACGTGCTCTGCCAGGACTTGGGCTGTGGGACCATGGTCCGGATGCCCAAGGGGCTGCCCCACTCCTTGTCAGGCAAGATGTACTACTCATGCAAGGGAAGGGAGTCCACCCTCTCCAAATGCTTCTGGCGGTTCAACAACTCCAACCTCTGCAGACAGTCCCAGGCAGCCAGGGTCCTCTGCTCAGGTACCCCTCCTCCTCCTCCCTACTCCACTCTCCCATCCCCAGGAAAATTCCATCTGAATCCACAACCTAAGAACTTGTAGCCCAAGGACTAGAGCTTGGGCTAGGTCAGGAATGGCAAATACTGGCATAAGAGGGACTGTGGCCCTTACCGTGCCCAGGGTACATGGTATTGATCAGGTATTCTTTTCCCCAGATCCTTGACACAGCCCCAGAATCATGAATCCAGTCTTTATTAAGGCATTGTTATATATGAAGCAGTGTTCCCTAGTGACTGGAATTGGCTCAGGAAACAAAATCAATTTGATATCCTAGGCCTGGTGATCACCGTAAAAAAAATTAGAAGACACTAATAATAGGGCTACAGTGTCTGGAGCTCTAATCAGATGCCAGGTGTTCATGGGGATTGGTATGTATGTCAGCAAAGCCTCCTACCTGCTCTGTGAATTGGGTTTCACCGAGTCTAAGATGGCATTGATCATAAGTCACACTGTTATTGGGCTTCCCTGGTAGCTCAGCTGGTAAAGAATCCTGCAATGCAGGAGACCTTGGTTCAATTCCTGAGTCAGAAAGATCCACTGGATAAGGGATAGGCTACCCACTCCAGTATTCTTGGGCTTCCCTGGTGGCTCAGCTGATAAAGAATCTGCCTGCAATGCAGGAGACCTAGGTTTGATTCCTGGGTTGGGAAGATCCCCTGGTGAAGGGAATGGCTACCCACTCCAGTATTCTGGACTGGAGAATTCTATGGACTAGTCCATGGGGTCGCAAAGAGTTGGACGCGACTGAACAACTTTCACTTTCACAGTTATTCTTTTATGCACCATCAGGGACAAAAACGCAGCCAAAATAAACTCTTGATATGCCATCAATTGAATTGATTGATATTACCACCCCTATTTCCGAGGTGTTAAAATGTGAAGAAGCAAAAGTGTTAGACTTGAACAAACACAGTATCAGCATCTCTGTGGAGTTCAGACACTAGGCTATGAATTCCGGCTCTGCTGATTACCAGCTGGGAGGCTTCATTCATGAATATGCAGATGTTGATACCAGGCACTTCACAGAGTAGCTAGGAAATCAGACATTATCCACAATGGAATGCTGTAAGCCTCCTCCCTTACCAGTCAAAGGATTGGTAATGATGAGACTGTCAGCTTCCCACTTCTAGAGGCAGGTGTGAAGAACAAATTCAGTACAAGATGGAAAAGGGAAATAGTTGGGTTCTCTAGCAGATTATACAGAAGGAAGGGCTAATTCTTTCATTAGCCCTTCATTTTAACGAAAGAATCGTCCTTGCATTTAATCCATCAGATCCTCTTTATTGTGGGGTGTGGGACTCAGCCATGGGCCCCGGTGGGAACACGCCCCCAGTTTCAGGCCACTTGTCTGTCCTGTCCACTTTCTAGCACAAAGCTTGGCCACCCAGTGCTTGGGTGCACGTGCTGAGTGAATGAGCAGTGCTTTCTAACAGGTGCCCGGAGTCTGCTCAATCTGTCCACTACTGAAGTCCCTGCAAGTGGTCAGCCGGTCACTGTGGGTGAGTATCCCTGGGGGCAGTTTTTCAGAAGCTTATTTGCATGCATGCATGGTGTGTGTGTGTGTGTGTGTGTGTGTGTGTCTGTGTCTGTGTCTGTGTCTAAGTCTGAGAGAGGGGTCTGATGGTCTGCCCTCCATCCCCCGTCTCCAGACAATGAACTTGACTCCCCAACTGTCCCTGGGCTCTCTGGGTGTTCTGTGCTCTGCTCATTTCATCTGCTTCTGCATGTCAGCTCCACAGTTCCCTGAATCCTGACATTCCATGGGCAGGAGTCCTCTTCACACTCTCCGTGAGCTCGTGTAGGGCAGGAGGACAGAGCCGGAGAGAGTCAGAGCTGATCCGACACCAGCCAGAGAGTGGGGATGCCGAGGGTAGCAGCCAGTGTGTTTATAATGTGCTGGGCACTGGCCAGGACTTTACAGTCATTATTTCCCAACCATTTAATCCCCCCAGCAGCCCCCCTGGGGAGGTCTTCCTGCAACCCTTACACAGAAGCAGCAGCTCAGGCTCAGAGGCTGGGTTGCCAGCCTGCCACTGTTGCCTGGAACCTGCATCTGAGGCTCTGAACTCCGAGTCCACACTTGGTCTGTCCTCCAGTGGTGTGTAGCTTAGCCATCTCGGGAGTCGACTTTTGGGGCCCAACCCTCAGCCCTACCTCTTGCTAGCTGTGTGATGCTGGGCAATTCTTAACCTTTCTGAGCCTCAGATCCTAGACTCCAAAATGAGGATGAGAATCACAGTACTTCTCACCTAGCATTGTTGCTGTGAGTCTCCGGTGAAAGCACACTTCACAACAGGGCTCAGGACACAGTAAGCACTATCTGGGCGTCAGTTATTCTTGTTTATTGATTTAGTCCAGGCATGGATCCCCTTGGCAGCCCCAGGATAAGCACAGGGGTCAGCTCTCATTATAGGCTTACTCCTCCCTCTGCTCCTGTCTCCCTCTTTCAGATCCTCTCCAGAGGCAATGGGTAGCTTGGGGGAGGGGGCAGAAGGCCACCAAGTCCTGCCAGAGAACCTGGCGATGGATAAGGGCACAGAGAGGGAATGAAAACCTTTAGGGTGAGCTCCTGTCAGGACTCCTACACATACCCTCTCACACTTTTAATTCCTGAGATTGGGGTAGGGACCACGCTACCCTCAGAGGAGCAAAGCACTTATAAAGACCTATTCTCCAAGGACCACTTTCCAGCCCATGATCCAGCGGCCCCTCCTTCAGCCCCTGACCCTCTTGGCTCATGTTCACAGGTCTCCCCCAGACCCCTAGCCCAGTCTTTGCCTTGCACCTTCTTCCTGCTGCTACATCCAGTTCCCACCCTGGCCCAAACTGCTCCATTTTCAAGAGGAGGGGAGAAAGTGAGGACGGGGAGAGGGGTGATCCTCCTAGCGGGAGCAGACACTGCTGCCAGTCAGGGGGCCTGGGTGAGCTCATCCCCCCAGCCTCCCATGTTACTGTCACTTCCCTTCCTCCAGCCCTGCAGTTTGCACACCCCAGGCCTTCTGCACTGAGCAGGAGACGCTTCATGTCTCTGGGGTGATGAGGGTTAGGGTTTCATTGTGGCCTCCTTCCATTCTCTGCTCTGTGTTATTTTCAGCAGGGGTCAGGCCAGGAGGGAGGGGAAGGCAAACAGTCACACCAGGGCTTCAGGGCCGAAAGTTCTGGAGTTCTGGCCCTCACCCCTGCCCTTACAGAGTGTACCTCCAGTAGGGGGGATGCATCTGGGCCAAGGGAAGGAGATCTCTCTCTCTCCTGATGATCTGTTCCATCCCTGCAGAGGCTCAGAGCCACCTTCTCTGGGAATCCAGCCCTGGTCTAACTCACAGAGAATCAGTGTCTCTTGGAGGGATGCACGCCTGTCCGTAACTTCATCACACCAGGCATCTCAGTGAATTGGACTGAGTCAGCTTGTCCATCCATCTTCCCATTAGACAAGACAGAGACCCTCAAAGCCTGTGACACTACTGTCCTATTTGTCTCCCCAGGTCTAGTGCCTGGCACATTGTGGGTGCTCAGTGATTATTGAGCAGAGACAGATCCATGTGGGCTGGTGGCCAGGAGAAAGTTTCATTCAATGACTCATTCAGTATGCATTTCTCAGGCACCTACTATATACCAGACGGGCTTCCCAGGTGGTACAGTGATAAAGAATCTGCCTGCCAATGTTAGAGACACAGGAAATATGGGTTTCATTCCTGGGTTGGGAAGATTCCAGGAGCCTCTGGTGGCTCAGACAGTAAAGAGTCTGCCTGCAGTACAGGAGACCTGGATTTGATCCCTGGGTTGGGAAGATCCCCTGGAGAAGGAAATGGTAACCCACTCCAGTATTCTTGCCTGGAGAAACTCATGGACGGAGGAGTCTGTCTGGCTATAGTCCATGGGGTCACAATGAGTCGGACCAACTGAGTGACTTCACTTGGGAAGATCTCCTGGAGGAGGAGATAGCCACCCACTCCAGTATTCTTGCCTGAAAAATCCATGGACAGAGGAGACTGGTGGGCTATAGTCCAGGGGGTCAAAAAGAGTCAGACATGACTGAAAACACACTATATACCAGGCACCTAAAAGCAGATGGGAAAAATGGAAAAAAAGAAGGGAGGAAGAGGAGATGTCCAAAAGGGAAGTGGGTCAGGTACAGAGAGGAAGGAGAGGTGAGATACACAAGGAAAAGTCCATGTCCATTCCTCTTTCTCCCTGATTTGGGGTTCTTTCTTCCAGAATCTTCTGTGATGGTGAAAACGAAGGACTGGGAATCTCGAGAGCTAATGCTCCTCATCCCCTGCATCATTCTGGGAATTCTCCTTCTCATCTCACTTGTTTTCATAGCCATCATCCTCTTGAGAATTAAAGGAAAATACGGTAGGTGCAGAGTCCTGGGAGCCACAGGAAAGGCCCAGGGATGAAAACAAGCAGACCTGAGGTGCAGTCTTCCCAGGGGGACGTGAGCCATGGGGGTGCCAGCAGGAGTGAAGGTGATTCAGGAATGGCCATCCAGCCCTGGTCCCAAGAAGCACCTCCTGATGGGAAAGATTTTCCCAGCATGCCCTTCAGAAGTGGTCCATGGCAGGACCACATTGTATGTGTGTGTGTTTAGGGGCATATGGGGGGCGGGGAAGGTGGGGAGGGAAGTGTCTCTGTCAGAACAGAACCAGGAAGACTGGAAAGGCACAAAAAATGACTTGTAGAATCTCTGCCTCCCCTCCCTCAGCCCTCCCCGCTGTGGTAAACCACCAGCACTCACCCACCACCACCCCGGCAGGGATGGAAAACTATCAAGAGGTCCCCATCACCATTGCCAAAGAAGGTAAGATGTCACCTGTCCTGGGGTTGGGGAGGGCAGAGGAGGACAAAAAAGGAATACTTTCTGGAGGGTCAGTACTGCTTAGGTCAAAGCAGTGCCCCAGCTGGAGAAGAGACCTGGACCAGCCCACGCATGCTCACGAGACCTTGAACAAGTCTAGCCTCAGTCTGGGCCTCAATGGGCAGATGACCTTCCAGTGCACTCATTCTAGAGCTCTAGGCTTTTGAATTCTGGACCAAAACAGGCCCAAGGCATTTTGGACCTTAGTTCTCAAGGAGAGCTCTGTTCTGCTAATTGGCCAGTAGGTTTGTGACATCATCACCTCTTCTGATAGTCTGCCCAGAATCAGCCTGTCTGCAGAGCCCCATCAAAGTTTTCCTGGAACATAACTGCATTTCATATTTTCCAAATAAAAAAAAGGAATCAGTCATCCATCTTTAATGATATACTGATGTATATCTCTTGAAAGTCTTGTGAAGGAGTTTGAGTTTAATCCCATGGCGTTATGAATGTATTAAATCACCTTTATTTGAGAGAGTTCGATGACACAAAACCAATACAAAACTCAGAGAGCTATTATAAAGATATTTGCACACAGGATCCATATATTTGAGAACAGAATATGAACACAGAACCTAGCACAAGGGTAAGTCCAGAGCAGCCACTCACTGAATACCTGGTCTAGAGATTAAGAGCCATGCTGCCTCTTCTCTGGGCTATGTGAGACTCTCTCTGTGCCTCAGTTTCCCCAGCTGTAAAACGGGGACCCTAACATAGCTGCCTCACAGAGTTATTATGAACACTAAATGAGATAATACTGGGTTGACCAAAAAGTTCATTAGGGTTTTTTTCCATAAGATCTCCTGCATTGGCAGGTGAGTTCTTTACCACTGAGCCACCTGGGAAGCCCTCTGTAAGATCTTATGGAAGACCCGGATGAACTTTTTGGACATCCCAATATTAGTAAATGTTGGAATAGTGCCTGGGATGTAGTGACTACTATGTGTTTGTTAAATTAAAAAGAACTGTTATTTAGTTCCCTGTGTTTGAAATGGATCGGGGGAGCTTAGACAACCCAGGCCAGACAGTCTTGCACAAGGTGGGCTGCCTGGCATGCTCCCCGCCCTCCGTCTCCGGTCCCCACCATCCATGCTGCCTGCCGCCTCTCTCTGCTCCCTTCCATGCTCTGCCCTGCCATGCCCCCACTCTGTTCTCTCCCCAGTTCCCAAGGTGCCCATCCAGGTCCAGGCCCCGCCCCCCGAAGACTCGAATTCCAGCTCGGACTCAGACTATGAGCATTATGACTTCAGAACCCAGCCTCCTGTGGCCCTGACCACCTTCTACAGTGAGTGCCTGGGCCCGACTCCCGAGGGCCCACCTGCCCGCTGCAGGGAGAGGGCCCAGCTGGCTGGGGAACTGCAGTAGGTTCCCCTCCAGTGACTCCTGCATGTCGAGGGAGGCACCTCCCTTGCTGTGACCACTGGACTGATTCTCAGTGGTCCTGCACTGGCATTTTCCAAGTGTGTTGTGACCCTGGAGACATCACAAGGCATTTCCCCTTGGACTACCTTTTCTCTGGTGTTTGTGACCATGCAGGGTCTCAAAATCAGTCCGTCGACATTCACCTAAATGTGGCTGCATCTCTGTACGACATGAGGGACTCCAGTTCAGATGGCTTCTCGCACGCTCACACCCGTCCGTGTCCCATTCTGCTCCTTCAATCTCACCTCCTCTCCCACCTCCACCATGAGCCCAGCTCGCACCCCTTAGCTGGCTTCTCCAGCTCTGCTCTCTGCCTGCTGGGGATGTAGGAGGAGGAAAAACAGTGCTCAGGCAGAGCCCACGTGATGCAAGGAGGTCGGAGGAAAGCAGAGACTCTCACAGCTATTGTGAATCCCTTGGGAGCTCATCAAAATTTCCTGAGCCCCACCTGGGACCTACTTTATAAGCTGGGAGGAGAGTTTGGTTGTGTGGGACACAGCCTCCAAATTACATCATCTGGATAAACTGGAGGGGCCCAGGCTCCTTTCTTGCTGCTCTGCAGTCCCTAAGATGTTGCCCTGTCCTCATGGTCCAGAATGGCTCACTGCCACGTCTGCATTCTAGACCGAGGGAATGGGGAAGGTAAGGCATGCCCCACCTGTAAAGCAGCATGCCAGGGACACCCACATGGCTCCCACTCACTTTCCACCTGCCAGAACTTAAACCCAGCAGCTACAAGAGAGGCAGGGAGGCAAAGCTCTTGTCCTGGGCAGCTGAGTGTCCAGATGAAGGCCAGAGATCTCTTACCGCGTGGTGGGGAGGATGGACGCTGGGGACAGCAGCCATCTTTGCCTCCCCCCAACCCCCAGCTGAATGAGGGCCTCTGGAGGGGCGATGTGGCTGATTCCAGTCTGAGGGACCATGGACCAGCCTTGGGGAGCCACAGAGATGAATGTCCTTAGAATCTGAGATTCTGAGCCCAGTCATGTAAGACCCAAGACCGGCAGTCCAAAATACTATCAATATGACACCGAGACTAAAAGTCAGTAGTAACACATTTGAAAGAGCTGACTCCCAGATTCCTGACACTCAAGTCCTTAAGATGCTCTGAATCTGCATCTATCTGATTCTGAAATGGAGGTACCACAGCCCAGGATGCAGATTCCAGACCCTCGGCTTCTGCTCTGGGAAAGCTCCACTTTCTGGCCAGAAGCAGCCTGTCCCCGGGCTGGTTTAAGATGAGGTTTCAAGGTCTGCCTGGATTAGAATGTGAGCCTGGGATCTGATGAAAGAGACTAAGCCCCTCCATACGTCAGGGTGGTCCACCTGCCCTGTTCAGCCTCCCGAATCCCGCAGAACACCAGCCTCTGCTCCGGGCTCCTCTGGACAAGGAGGTGGAGGCTTTCCCACCTCCTTCCTCACCGCCACCTCTGCTTGTAGATTCCCAGCGGCACCGCTTCACAGAGGAGGAGGCCCAGCAGAACAGGTTCCAGATGCCCACCCTGGAGGAAGGTGAGTCAGCCTGGGGAGGGACGTGGAGAGAGGGAGGCGACTAGGATTCCAGCACTGCCTCTGGACCTAGCGGCTCACTCACCTCAAGAAGCATCGGTGCAATCTCCCTCAACAGGTCCTTCCTGACTTTAACCAATTCCCATTGGCAGTAAGTTCTTTCTCAGGTCTAACTTAAAGCCCTCTTGCTTCACTGCATCTTCTTAATCACTATTCTCTTTTTCAGGCCCAGGACTGGAAGAGGTGCATGCCTCCGAGGTCCCACCTGCCAACCCTGAACACTGCATTGCAGACCCTCCCTCCCTGGACCCTTCTCCACATCCTCCAAGGAGCAAAAGCACCTCTAGCACATCTTCGGGGGAAGTGTACTGTAATAGCCCCAACAGCAAGCGACCTTTGTGGAACTCTCAAGTGTTTTCATCAGAGAGGAACCCCCTCCTGGAACAGCCCCCCAGCTTGGAGCTGGCTGGCTCCCAGGCAACTATTCCAGGTAAGGTAGGCCCAGGATTGTGTGCCTCCTCCAGCCTCCTATCCCATATGGGACCCAACTGGAGGAAGTGTAAAGCTTGAAGCCCTGAGTCAGGCTGAGTTCAGGATTCTAGTCCCCGCTCAGCAGCCACTTGCTGTGTGACCGTGGACAAGTTTCTCGCCCTCTCTGGGCCTTTGTTTCTTCAGTTGTCAAGCTAAGAACTTTACTGAGTCTTGAGGGCCTTCTAGCTCTTGGCACTTTGTGAACTAGCCTGGCAGAGGGTACTGGCTCTGGGGTTTTCCAGCAGGGCCCTCAGCTGATGACAGCTCCAGCACCTCCTCTGGCGAGTGGTACCAGAACTACCAGCTGCCGCCCCAGCCTCTTTCTGCTGAGCAGTTTGGATGTCCAGGTGCCAGTGGTGGGGGTGAGGAGGAATCCTCGGAGGGGGCACGGAGAGGGACTAGAGGGTGGATTAATGGGGGAGCTCTGGATACATCAGCTCAAGGGGAAAAGAAGAAAAGTAGTGAGGTTTTTTTTTTTTTAACAAAAAAGAATTTGAGGAGGTAGAGAAAATGAATGAAGGTGGGATGGAGAGAGATTCAAAGAGACTACCTTGATAGGAAGTGAGCTCCCCATTAGTGGAAGCATTCAAGCAGAAAGCAGCCAGATGGCCCCATGGGGGAGATGGTGGTCACAGAGCAGCTCCCAGCACTTGGGGACCACAGCCCTGCTCTACAAGACTCTGCCTTCAGGACTGACATTCTGTTGAGGGCAGTAACCATGAACAAGATGATAAAATGGTCCCATATAGCATCATGGGGGAGAATGAGGTGGGTCCAGATCCGCTCAGCTCTGTCCCTGCTCAGCAGGGGCAATAACCAGGCCTCTCACTGACCTGAGCCTCCCTTTCACACAGGGTCCCGTGCTCACCAGCCTGACTTCTCTGATGAAGAATACGATGACATCGGAGCAGCCTAGCCCGGGTTCAGCTCTGTGTGCTCCCTCTCTCCAGACTCCTGCTCTGCATACTCCCTCTGCTCCATGCCCCACCCATCCATCCTCCCCGATCATCCCCAAGGGGCTGATAGTCCTCCCCTGGGGACAGGAAAGGAAACTCCACACCTCTTATGGCTCAGCCTCCATCCATCAACAGAACCTACCAGCACAGCCCTCCTCCAGCCCCAAAGCAGCCCCAGGGCACCACAGGCACTACCCCTGAGAGGCAGCGAGCTCTCTGCCTCAGGGGTGAGCAACGGCAGAGTCTGGGCCACTTCTTGGCAGGCCATGTGGAGGGGCTAGACTGGAGATTCCTGGGGCCCCTTCCAGTTCTTCTGTGTCTGGAGCTTTGGTTGCCTGAATGTCTGACAACTCAGGGTTCAAAGGTACTGCTGGGGGCAGAGGAGCCGCACGTACAGGAGCTGTTGGGCTGGTGTTGCTCGGACAGGTGGGTGCTGGGGCTTGGGGAGTAGGGCACCAGCTGACCCAGGCTAAGCTCAGGTTGGTACCTGCATCCAGCAAGGAGTCCAGCCGTCCTGGGCACAGCCAACTGACAGCAATCAGGATGGCTGCCCCTCCCCAGCCACCGGGGCTGGGGCTAGAGGCCAACCCTGCCTCTAGAGATGCTTGGAGCCCACCAGGGACACAGCCCTGTTCTGCAGTGACCATCCCTGGACAGCGGATCCTTATTCTGAGCCTCCTACAGTTTACAAAGATGGTCCTGTCCAGGCCCTACCTCTACCCACAGAGACCCAGAGTGAGGCCAAGCTGCTGTGGGGACAGAAGCACAAAGACATCTTCCAGGAGGCCCAGAGGCTGCACTCGGCCCTGGGTGCCCACCGGTCTGCTTGGATTGATGGGAGTGTCCCTGATGAATGTTGTCATCAGTGTCACTCCTGGAGCTGTAAATGCATCCAGGCAGCCTCCAGGGAGAGGCTTGAGGGCTCAGAGCCAGCTTCTGGTATCCTGTTCTGAGTATCCCAAGATTAAACTCATTGCTGAATGAGACTGGGGCATGCAGTGACAAGTCCTTGAACTCACAGAACTCAGGCTGTGTGTGTATGTGTGTACGTGTGTGTGTGTGTTGTGTGCGTGTTGGGTGGGGACAGCTCTGTTCATTGAGGTGGAAAATGTCAGGGCAAGTTGGAAATGTACTGTGGCCTGGCACCGTGAAAAGTGCTAGGGGTACAGCAGAAACAGGGCCTGCTCTCCTGGAGGAGATGGACAAACGCCTGTGAGTTCAATACCACCCGCCTCCCTGATCTGCCAACCAGCCCTGGATCAGTGTTGTCCCCCAGGGGGACAAATTTTGATCTGGCTTCCAAAAGCTTTGAGGCAGGGGAGGACAAGTAGATTTTATCTCAGTCCTGCCTGGAAAAGGCATGGATCCCAGGCTGCTCAGAGGCTGAGGTGTTAGCCCAGCTGTACCACTGAATGCCCACCTCTGCCTTCAGGGAGACGGCTGGGGATCAGATTTTCTCTGAGCGCTCCCAGAGCCGGGAGATGGAGCAGAAGGCCACTCAGTGGCTCCTGCACTGAGGGGCTGGGCAAGCCTGTTTTCTCTTCACCTGTCCCAGAGGTGCAGAGAAAGCTGGCACTCTCCAGGGCAACCGTCACAGGATGTGGTTGCCGCTGTGAAGGGGCCCCCTCTTCAGGCCCTCTGAACCCTTCTGGGGTGGTGGGGGATTCCTAGGGGAGGAGCCAGTGCTGGCATGGGCAGGGTCAGACTCCCAGGTCAGTTTGTAGAAAGCTTTTTTGGCAGACAGCCAAGGTTCAAATCCTGGCTCCACACTGTCCTGGCTGTGTGGCCTCTGGCAAGTCATTCAACATCTCTGAGCCTTTGCTATAAAGTTCGTCTGCATCCACGGCAGCAGAAGGCACCACATAGGTGGTGGCAAGGGTTAGAAGCTTGGCAATAGATGTTCCCTATTGGCAATAGATGAATCTAATGGGTAGATTCGCCAGTAGAGGAGAGAGATCTCTGTGAAAGAAGGAGGAGGCAGCGAGAAGATCTCTCTCGTGGTCTTCATGGGGTCTTAGTGCATTGGTGCTGGAGGAGGCTTGTCTCACTCTCATTTCACAGGTGGGGATGTTGAGCCCTCCCAGGGGAAGGAATTTATCCAGGGTCACTCAGAGAGTTAGTGGCCGACTCACACTTTGGCCCCGACCCCTCCCCGGCTTTGTCCCTTGGGGCTCAGACAAGGAGAGGGTGCCACCTCCGCGTTCTCCCTTTTTTCTCACCAAGACCTCCTCCCTATCCTCGGACCCCTCCTTTACACACACACACACACACACACACACACCAGTCTCAGAGAAATTGGGAAACTCTGAGACATGTCTCCCTTGCTCTCTCCAGGCTTCAGGTAGCCTGGGATCACCAGGGTCACACGTAGCAGGGACTTTTTGAGGGCTGGTGTCGTGACCCACAAGCCCTCCTGCTCCTGGACTGGGTGAGGGGAGCTCCTCCCAGGGAAGACCCTTCCCCCATCTCTATGCCTCCAGGGCACTCAGACCATTCCTTACAGAGTCAGACCTTGACCTGGAACTGAAGAGGCTGGGATGAATGACATCCCGCACTGACCAGAAGGAGTGGAAGCCTGGCAGGGGAGTCACTGTCATAATAAAGTGTGCTATCCTCTATTCCATGGAATTCTCCAGGCAGGGATACTGGAGTGGGTAGCCATTCTCTTCTCCAGTGGATCTTCTTGACCCAGGGATCAAACTCACGTCTCCTGTGCTAGCAGACAGGTTCTTAACCACTGAGCCACCAGGGAAGCCCTGCACATGTTACCCTCCACTCGTTAGAGACCAGGCTTCCCCAGCAGCTAAGATCATAAAGAATCCATCCGCAATGCAGAAGACCTAGGTTCGATGCCTGGGTTGGGAAGATCCCTTGGAGAAGGGAATGGCAACCCACTCCAATATTCTTGCCTAGGAAATCCCATGGACAGAGGAGCCTGGCGGGTTACAGTCCAGGGGGTGGCAAGAAGTCGGAGGCAACTAAGTGACTAACACACACACACACTTTAGAGACCTTACCCTGTATATACCTCAAAGATCTGGGAGAGGAAATACAAAGATGTTAAGTGGATGGGGAGCTGAATCCCAATTTCAGAAACACTGATTTGGAGGAGAGGCTCTATCTGAAATGGAGGCGTTCCAGCTATTTTCCAGCTCTGTGAGCACAGGGAAAGAATGAGGCACAGGGAACGCATGGGGCCCAGGAGAACCCCTGTCCCTGCTGGAGGGTGGCCATCCTGGAAGGCTTTCTGGGGAAGTGATGCTGAACTGGGTCATAAAAGATGGGTAGGAGTTAGCTATGGGAGTGGAGACGGATGAACATTCCAAGTTGAAGGCATCGCATAAGCAAAGACAAGCAAGAAACTGGGTGTCTTTCAAGGTAGAGGGCGGCCCAGCCTGTGAAGAGAAGAGGCTGAAGATCACCAATTCTCACATCAACTCTATTTCATAGGTGAGAAAACTGAGGCCCAGAGAGGTTAAGTAAAATGTCCAAGTCACACAGCCAAAAAGCGGCAGTGCTAGGATTTCAGTACATGTCATTTGACTTCAGAGTCTGAGCATTAACCATGGTACTTCTGACAGAAGCCTGTCCCTGTCCCCCCACCTGGAGCCACACTGCTGGTCACAGAGCACCAGCTGAGCTCTGAGATCTGGAGACACCAGCCTGTCTGTCCACCAGCAGCAGAGGTACCTGCTGGGTGCTCGGATGCTAAACTCAGGGATGGGATAACTCATAGTCTGGGCATCGTAGGCAACAGACTCTATGCTGGCCTTGGGGCCCAGAGAGGAATGAAACCCAGGCCTTCCCTGAGGGAGACAGACACAGGGATCAGTAACTGCAGTGTAAACCATGCGTGTGGCGGCGGTGACGATGATGGTGACAAAGATGGCAGTGAGTGGCACCTACTATATGCCAAGCCTGTATTATTTCTCATAATCCTCATAAGAGTTCTCTGAGAAGTTAGTATCCTCTCTATAAATAAAGAAACGGGCCCAGACCAGAGAGGTTAAGTGATTAGCCAGAAGTCACACAGCTTGGCAAGCAGTACGACTTTTCTACCTAACTCCAAAGCCCCAAGGTGAAACCACCACACTGCACAGTGGGGGTGCATCATGGACATACTTAAAACCACAGGAACTTAAATGTCTCTACTCAGCAGCAAGAGAAAGAAAAAGAACAGCGAACCCAGCACATCCCTCAGTGAACAAGCACCCAGGAGGAAGGAGAGATGTGGGAGCCAGGACACTGTCCTCTCAGACCCTGAAATCATTCCCTGAGTGTGGCGTCTTGCCACACTGGATGGGATCTCGGTTGCTAATGATTCACATTTTTCATACGTGATGGGCCTGAAACGAAAGCCCGAAGCTTCTCTGCTATCCAACCTGCCTCCATCTAGGCTGGAGGCAGCAAGGAAAGACTGAAAGGTGGCAACCTTCTTGTGGGAGCTTGTATTTTCTTTCCCCTTCCTTCTTTCCTCCCTTCTTCCTTCCTTTCACTTTTCCTTCCTTCTTTTAAATAGTAAATATATTCACATGGTTCAAGGTTCCAAACAACATAAAAATGCATATCATTAAAACCTTGTTACCCACCTTCTACCCTCTCCCCGACCCAGGCCCCAAGTAAATGCTATTATTTCTCTGGTTCAAACATCAGCAAATAGGAATACCTCTTGCTTCCCCCACCGCCCCACATCCTTATTTAAAAAGGGCATTCTATACACACTTCTAAAGCACTTTGCTTCTTTAACTTTTCAAGGGATTTTTCAAAAGTAGCATTGACCATAATCAAGTTGTGTCCCACGTGCTACCTAAGCATACAACCTCTGCCTCATTCAGGACTCCAGCACTTTGCTACCAAGGGCCATGTGAGCAGAGGGACAGAAGCCATCAGAACAACCAGAGTTTGTTGGGGATAGCATGACAAAAAGGGAACAAATGAGTAGGCTATTGAAGGATGTATAGGAGTTTGCTGGACAGAGAAGAGAATGACAATGTATGGTGCATGCTGGCTGAAGCCTGGAGGGCAGGGAATGCATAAGTGGGAAAGGCCACTGCAGAGCATCTCAGAGGGTCTGTGACACTTGCCCAGGAGTTTGGTCATTGTTCTAGAGGCACCAGGGGATCCTGAGTAGTTTCTAAGGCAGGAAACTGATCTAATGAGATGGATGCTCTAGAAAGATGACTGCTGCAACACGGAGGTGGGTTTGAGAGGTAGCCATGGAGCTCTGGTGGCTGGGACTCAGGGATGGGGAAGGATTATACGATTTGGACAAGGATTCTACGATTTGGAGAGTGGTCATAAACACACATGAGGCGATTTCTCAGCACAGCAGCATCCAGCCATGATGGACTAGGACAGTGACATTAATAATAGCTTCCATCCCTGAGTACTTGCTCTAGTCAGGCACCATTCGGGGCATATTACAGGTACTGAGTCATTCATGCTCACAGCAGCTCTGTGGGTTATTAGTGTCATCCCCATCTTAGGGCTGAGAAAACTGAGGCTCGGGATGCTTCTGAGTTTTCCCCACAACTGCCAGCTCATCATGATGTGGCCAGGCTCCACGTGGCCTCCTGAACTGGTCAGGTCCACACTTTAGTGGCTCATTTCTGTGCTTGCATATCAGAATGCTTAGGTGAGTGTCTTATCATTCTTCCCCGAGGTTCATTTACGTCCTCCTGATCTGGGTTAGCCCAGGGATGAAGCCAGAAGGGCCCTTGGGCTGGTTTATCCAGCAGGCTCTCCAGCTTCTGCCTGCTCTCTGGGCCACATCGACGTGGTTGCAAGGCTCTGAGACCACTCCCAGGTCCACAGGCTCTGGCTTCCCAGCCCTGGCCAGGGCATTGCCTGCTGGTTCTTGACCTTTTCCACTGCAAATCTCACCTTGGAGGCACATCTGCCAAGCTACCACCTAGCTCCCCATCCCTCCCTATCAACCCATCTGTGGTTTCCACTTCCGCCCCTCTCTGAGACCCTCTCAGAGGGTCTGGAGATGGGCAGAGGGGACTAGAGCCCCGTTCGGCCAGTCGGCACGGACGCCTCTTGGCCGTGGTCCTAAGCCCTTGTCTATTGCTTCATGAAGATGGGATGGAGTCTCCAAAGTGGGGAGGAGCCGGGGAGACCCATCAAGGAAGGGATGAGTTCAAAGCAGCCTCAGTGGAAAGTTCATCTCCCACCACATCCTTCAGCTGTTTACCAGTTTGGCGGGGTTCTGCATCCTGACATGAAAAGAGGCTCACCCCTCGCCACCGGCATCATCGAGGAAGGACCGAAATAGCAACAGAGGAAGACAAAGAAGAGAGAGAGACAAAGGCAGGAGAGAGAGAGAGAGTGCGTAATGAGACGGGCGGATAAGAGAATGCAGCGCCATCCAGAGCAGACAATGGAGCTGACTGCAAGGCCCCCAGAAAGCTGCCTTCTCCCCAATCTGTTTCCTCCGAGCCAGGTGCTGTTCCGAACCCCTCACACAAATGGACCCACTTAATCCTCAGACCCTCCCAGGCTAGTGAGATATCCTAATTTCCATTATTTTTCCAGGTAAGAAAAATGAAGCCAGAGATGTCACGGAACTAGTTCAAGGTCACCCAGCTGCGAGCCGGGAGCAGCCCATCAGCAGGGCTCTGCACAGCAACCAGGATGGGGAATAGGAAAGAAAATGGGAAGGTCAAGGTTGGAGAGCC
The DNA here is from genome assembly GCA_006408695.1 of Aepyceros melampus. Classification (NCBI taxonomy): domain Eukaryota; kingdom Metazoa; phylum Chordata; class Mammalia; order Artiodactyla; family Bovidae; genus Aepyceros; species Aepyceros melampus. The sequence continues at coordinate 160,750 of SJXQ01005052.1, forward strand.
AGGGGGGTAGGGCAGAGGTTGAGGCAGGATGGTGATGTACCCTTTCTTGGGGAAGGACTGCCCTCCTCCAGAGGATGGTGGCCCATCCTGGCTAAAGGCCTGTGCCCCTTCCTGGCTCCCATTCCCTCACCCACCGCACCCAGCCTGGCCGTCCTCCAAGTGCAGAGGAAGGAGAGCCACCCTCCAGGACTGTGGCTCTGCCTGAGATGCAGTTTCCTTCTGGGCAACCGGTTCCCAAGCATCCTCTCTGCCTGGGGGTCTCCTGCCCTCCCGGCTGAGCAGAGCCAGGCCCACGGCCTTCCCTTAATCCTCACACGGTGGGGAGAGAAACATGAGTCACGTCCCCACACTCACGGACATGTTGTCCCCCATGGCCCCTGAGGCTTAGCATCACTCTCCCTTCAGAACACACGAGCATTCAGCAAATCCCAGTCTCCCCTCTGGAATGTGGCCACCCCTCCCCTGGGCCTCTCTCAGACTGCCCAGACTGGCATCCAGGCAAGTGGAGGTGGCTCTGGTGAGGGTGAGATGCTAAAATACCCAAGCATCAGTAACCGCCCCCCAACTCTTCTGCACAACCTCGACACGGTGACACCCTCTGTCACGTGACCATGATGGTCACCCTCTTCTCCCCCGGCTTGGTGGCCCCTTCTGCGGCACTGCCCCGACTTCCTGCAGGTTGCTGCATCCTGCTTTCACCCTCGTGCATGGAGGCACACAGTAGTCCCAAATCTGGCCCCCACAAGACCACCACAAGCTCAGCCCACACTCATCCTCTTGCAAGAGCAACCCATCCCTAAAGAAGGCTCTGATGGCATCCGGAGTCACAAAAGGGCATCCAGGGTCACAAAAGGCCATCCTGACCGTCTGTTGCCAGGCCACCTACGCTGGAGGTCAGGCCAGAGACAGCTGTGGGGAACCTCCTGGATGGTGGGCCAGATGGCCACAGCATCGACACTGGAGGCCTGCCCAGTCAAGGTGCTGAGATCCCCACTTCTGGTTCCAGGAAGCTCACCTCCTCTCCTGTCCACATGTGAGTCTTCCAGCTGCTTTGCCAGGCGTTCTTCTCCATTTCTGACCTTATGGACTGTTCTCTGGTGACCCACGCAGCTGGGATTTGCAGACATAATGGACCCACAGGACAGCATGCCTCCTTCCCAGTACCTGGAAGAAAGCCCAGCACCCCATCCCCCACCCCCTGCCCTGGTGAGCTCTGGCCCAGAGTCTAGAACAGCCTTTGTCCCACATTTAATCCATCACCCTTTGCCCAGCCAATTCTGACCACGGCACGCAAAAGTTGTAAGCATCCTGGGGCAGAGTGAAGTTGATTTAAACCAACAGTTCTCAAACTTCGGTTTTCTGTGTGTTTACATGTTTTGTTTTTGTTTTTGCTTTACCTGTGAACAATTTGTTATCCTGCTTACTCAACATTCAGAAAACAAAGATCATGGCATCTGGTCCCATAAGTTCATGGGAAATAGATGGGGAAACAGTGGAAACAGTGTCAGATTTTATTTTTGGGGGCTCCAAAATCACTGCAGATGGTGACTGCAGCCAGGAAATTAAAAGACGCTTACTCCTTGGAAGGAAAGTTATGACCAACCTAGATAGCATATTCAAAAGCAGAGATGTTACTTTGCCAACAAAGTTCCATCTAGTCAAGGCTATGGTTTTTCCAGTGGTCATGTATGGCTGTGAGAGTTGGCCTGTGAAGAAAGCTGAGCGCCGAAGAATTGATGCTTTTGAACTGTGGTGTTGGAGAAGACTGTTGTGCCCGAAAGTCGAATCCCAAGACCGACAAGAACAAGACCTCCACGACAATGCAAAAGGCAAAAAGGGAAATTTATTTCTGACTCGAGTCAGGGCCCCCGCCACATCCAACGCAGTGGAGTAAGACGAGAGGCCCCGACCTCTGGGTTGGAGCAGTATTTATAGGATTATAACAAAGGTAGGCAGCTGGCAAACTTAGATTGGCTGCACGGGTTACTCATTAACTGTGACAGCTGGCAAACTTAGATTGGTTGCACGGGTTACTCGTTAACTGCTGATTGGTCAGTTTTTCGTGGGCGCGGGCTTTCCTGAAGAATTTCCATCTTTGTCTCTATAGGCCACCTCTAGGCTACTAGGCTTACAATGATTGGCTGAGCGGTGTGTGCACGAATTTTGAACCTCGCATATCACCCGGATTGGCTCAAGGTTTGGCGCAAATGGGGACTCTCCTGATTGGTTTTAAGGGTATAATTCCCGGAAGCATGACTCAGGTTATATTTTTAGGCCTAGTGTAGCTTGCTAAGCCTGTCATGGCCTAACAAAGACTCTTGAGAGTCCCTTGGACTGCAAGGAGATCCAACCAGTCCATTCTGAAGGAGATCAACCCTGGGATTTCTTTGGAAGGAATGATGCTAAAGGTGAAACTCCGATACTTTGGCCACCTCATGCGAAGAGTTGACTCATTAGAAAAGACTCTGATGCTGGGAGGGATTGGGGGCAGGAGGAAAAGGGGACGACAGAGGATGAGATGGCTGGCTGGCATCACCGACTTGATGGACGCGAGTTTGAGTGAACTCCGAGAGATGGTGATGGACAGGGAGGCCTGGCATGCTGCGATTCATGGGGTTGCAAAGAGTCGGACACAACTGAGTGACTGAACTGAACTGAACTGAACTTACTTAATAGTTTTTCTTTAAATGGAGTCACATTTTTTAAACTATAAAGAAATACCATGTGCTTTTCAAAAATGCTGCTATCATAAAATACAAAGACAAGAACTATTTCAGGTTAAAGGGGAGAAAAAGACACAGCTTGATACAAGGCAAGATCTGGGATTTTCTTTTGCTGTGAAGGACATTATTGAGACAGATGGTGAAATTGGAAAAAAGTCTGCAGATTAGATAATAATGTATCAGCATTATGTACTACAGTTATGTAAGAAAATATTCTTGCATTTAGGAAATATAAACCAAAGTATTAAAGTATTTAGCAGTAAAGGGACACCGATTTTTAAAAGGTTAAAAAAAAATTACCTGTGGTTGGGGTGGGTAAGGGAGAGAGACACAGAGACAGATATAGAGACAGAAAGAGGGAAAAGCAGTAAAAAATTAACTCCAAGGGAATCTGGATGAAAGACATCCAAGAATTCTTTGTATTATTCTTGCAACTTTTCTCTATGAAATTGTATTAAAATTTAAAAGGAAACTTTGTCATTGCTGTTTTAAATGGAAAACCAGTATCACTTGCTACAAATTGAAGCAATTCTAAAATAAAGCAATGCTTTCACTCTTGCCAGATGAATTGGTTTGCTGAATCTGAGCCTAAGACCTGCCTCTTCTTGGTTACATGTGGTGATGGGCAAAGGTGGGGGTGAGGCATTCTCCTTGATGTCAGAGACAGGCTGGTGCAGAGCTACAAAGAGCATTGCTTTCTCACTGTGGGAGCGGATGGGGTCTGGAGTCCTCTCCCACGGCTACAAGCTCAGGGATGTTCATTTCATGACATTTTCACAGGCACCCTTGAGACCAGGCCCAGTAGGGAGCCCTAGCACCAAGGGAGGATGGGGTCACTGCCTTCAGGAGGATCACAAGCTGGGCAGAGACAGTTACAAGGGAGACTGCGATGGATGTGAGGCTGGTGAGAACAGAACATCATCAGAGGGTGGGAAAGGAGGCGGCAGGACCCAGACTGCATCTATAACACCCAGGAAGATGGAGCCGACTCAACCTTCGCGTCTGTGCTGATTCTTCCTGATCCTCATGCCTGTCCTGTCCCTGCTCAGATTGCAAGCGAGGCTTCGCTCCATTTTTCTTACTTCATTTTTAAAATTAACTTTTATTTTAGAATCATTTAGATTTACAGGAAAATTGTAATACAGAATTCTACACCCCACCCTCAGCTTCCGCTCTTCTTAACCCCCTACATCAACATGGCAAATGCATCACAATTAATGAGCTGATGTTGATACATGATTATTAACTACAGAAAAGTGAAAGCGTTAGTCACTCGGTCGTGTCCGACTCTTTACAACCCCATGGACTGTAGGCTGCCAAGCTCCTCTGTCCATGGAATTCTCCAGGCAAGAATACTGGGGTGGGTAGCCATTTCTTCCTCCAGGGGATCTTTCTGATCCAGGGATTGAATCCAGGTCTCTTGCACTGCAGGCAGATTCTTTACCATCCGAGCCACCAGGGAAGCTAAAGTTGTATGCTACTCAAGTCTCTTTAATTTTTACTTAAGGTCCTTATTCTGCTCTAGGACTCCATGAAGGATACCAGATTACATGGACTCATCATGTCTCCTTAGAATCCTCTTGACTCTCAGTTTCCTAGTCCTTGTTTTTGATAACGATGACAGTTTTGAGTACTGGCCTGTGCTTTGCAAAATGACCCTCAATTGTGTTTTTTTCTTCCCCCTCATACTTAGAGTGGGGTTATGGGTTTGGGGGAAGAAGACCACAGAGGTAAAGGGCCATTTGCATTCCAGGCCATCCAGGGTCCCTCTCTCACCATGATCGTTATCATTGCTAATATCGACTTTGATCACCTGGCTGCAACAGTATTTGTCAGCTTTCTCCAAGTAAAGATCTTTCCCTCATTTTCATACTGTCCTCTTTGGAAGAAAGTCGCTATGCACAGCCTACACTTAAGGAAAAGGAAGTAATTGTCCAAATCCACGTAAATTACGTGGGATTTTTCTGTGTGGAAGGTTTGAGTATTTTCCTTTATTTATTGAATCATGTATTTATATTGGTGTGTGCTCCTAGGGTTTTACTTTGAACTCTAACATGGTTTTATTTTGTTGGTCAAGTTGTCATTTTTGGCCACTGGGGGCTCTTTTCATTGGCTCTGGGACCACTCACCAACCCCGTCATGGTGTGTTACTTTGTCTGTTGAACCCTTCCTCACCTTCTGGCACTAAAAGGTGCTCCAGTTGGTATAATCCCTGTGCCAGTCTTTGAATCAGCCATATCGCTAAGGAGCCCTGGTTCCTCTTGTTGGCAAGTAATATTAGAAACCAAGATAGGCACTGGGTGTTAAGTATACTCCTTGCCCCTGGAGCAGAGATGTCTCTAGACCCACTCAGCTGGCAGAGCCAGGAAATGCATGTGTGTGCACGAGACTCTGTATATGTCAATCTATAAACACATCTGCCTTCAGCCACCTGCATGCATATTAAGGTAAACATAAGCTCATACTGATGCCTCTAGCTCTAATCCAGTACCACACGAATCCCTCCAGCCTCCTTCTATTCACCCATAATCTGCCTCTCCGACAGGAAGAAATTGGCCCTACCACCCACCATCCATCTACTTAATCGTTCCAGTCTATGTATTATTTCACCTTCTATTTTTCATATTTTGTCCATCAAGATTATAAGTTCCTCAGAGGAAAAGCTAGAACTTTTTTTTTCATCCTCACTGCCCCACCCCCTGACCAAATGCTAGCAGAATATCCTTAAATTATAAATTATATATATATATATATATATATAGTTTTATGAGTGTCCACTATGGGTCATTTTCTGTGCTCTAGGGATGCCAAGATGGATAACACATGGTACTGATGTGGTGATAACCATTTGTTGAACATTAAATGAAAGATCGTGGCACCTGCCTGGAATGATGAGACCTTCATCACAAGGAAAGGATAACAGAGAGAGAAGGGGGAGCCTGGAATGGCAGCTCCACGTGGGCAGGGATTTTTTTGCCTATTTGGTTCGCTGTTGTATCCTGGGTACTCAGAACAGTCTGGCATGTAACAGCTGCTCAATAAATGTTTGAGGAAGGGAGGGAGGGGAGTGCCTCTCAGGCCCCCTGCACTTTGGTTCCTTGTCCACAGACACCTCTAAATATCCCCATCGGATGCCGAATCTGAGTCACCACATCAGTGGATGTCTGAGTGTGAGAGCTACCACTGCCTGCCATCCACCTCCTAGTGTCATGGGCTTATGTTGTTCCTTTGATACTTAATAAAGCGTTACTCTGTCAAGATGAATGGAAACACACTAGGGCGAGTCACAGTGAGAAGAGGTCTCACTAACCCAGTAAGTACCCTTAAGGCAAAGTGGAAACCACCTGGCTCCCTCACTCCAGGAAGATCCCTGACATGGGTCCTGAGCCTCCTGCCCCGCCGTGGCACGGTTTCTCCCACCTCAGGGAAGGGGGTCAAATAAAGAGGCCCAGCCTGGCTTCTGGCCCTTGGAAAAATCGCCCTGGCAGCTTTTACACAGCATCAGCAGGTCTTTGGTTCATCTCTGTTTGAGAGTTCTTGCTTGTTCCTCTCATGTGAGTTTCTATAAATAGATTATGTGGCAACCTGAGCATCTGTGTCCCAAATAGGTGTGTGTGTTTTTTTTTTAAGTCGTAAAAGGTTGTCACCATCATCCTTCATTTCTGCCCTAATTTAAAACAATGAGAAAACTCCCTCCTGTTCCGCTCACCCCACCACACACTCCCTCACCGGTCCCCGTTCCTGGCTATCAGACCTGCCTAGGTCTTCTGAGGGTCTCAGCCCCACCCTGGGGTGTCTCTGCTCCTCGGTAAGCTCAGGCCCCATCTGAGGGGCAAGGAGACTCCTCATTCGGGCACAGAACCTTGCATGGGGTGTGAGGGACACAACCGAACACCAAGGCCCTCAGTGTCTTCTTAATTAAGCAAGATGAAAAGATGAAACAATTAGAAAGCAAGTCTGTGCCGGCATTTTACCTACATGATTGCATTTAATCCTAACAGCGCCACAGGGCAGCTACTGTTATGATCTCCTTTCTATGGATGGAAGATAGAAGCTTGGGGAAACAACCAACGATGAGCAGCAGAATAAATTCAAACCTGATCATGGGGTCCAAGGCCTTGCTCTGCTCCCAAACCTCCCAGGTTCCCGTGATTGGGCCCTGAGACAGGGTGCAAGCCTTCCTTCCTGGTGGCCTCACACTGGCCACAGCGCCCTCGGCAGGGAAGAGGCAATTCAAAGGCATCGAATTTTCCTCTAAGGGGAAAACGCCCACGTGAAAACCAGAAAGCAGTCTGTGTGCCTGTGAGGTTATCATGCCATCTCAGCAGCCGCCCCCTCCCCAGGGGCTCCGTTAGTGGGGCCTAGAGCGTCTCTGGTCTGAGAGGCTTCCTTAGGCGGGGGCGGGGGTGGGGCCGGTTGCCTGGCAACCCCTGCCAGGGCAAAATGAGATGGCCAGTTGGCATCTTGCCCATGTCAGTCTAGCCCTTCCTTCCAGAAACAGAGTGGTGGGCGGAGCCTCAAACCTGCCAGACCCACACCAGCCAGCCCCAACTTCACTTCTCTGTCTTCAGGAAATCCTGCCAAGTTTCCTAGTCGGGAAAGGAAGGGCAGTCCTGAGGCCTTCCACACATCTGCGTGACCCACCCACTGGAGGTGGTCATACTTCGGGAGATGCCTGCCAAGTCCAGGACCACCATCCTGCTTTGGAGATGAGGAAGATGATGCTGCAGTGATAGGCCTGTGGGCCACACTGTCAGTGCCAGGGCGGAGATGGGAGTCCCAGTTCCTGAGTCCAAAACTTTGGATCTTCCTTCTTATATTCTCAAATCACTTCATTTTCACTTTCATTCTCAAATCAGGAGCCTGGAGCCCACATTCAACCCCAAAGGTGTGTTTGTTTATTTTCCCCAAGATTTATTTATTTTTGAACTTTTTATTTTGTACTGGGGTGTAGTCGATTAGGGCTGCCCTGGTGGCGTAATGGTAAAGAATCTGCCTGCAACACAGGACACTTGGGTTCCATCCCTGGGTCAGGAAGATGCCCTAGAGAAGGGAATGGCTATCCACTTCAGTACTTTTGCCTGGAGAATTCCATGGACAGAGGAGCCTGGCGGGCTACAGTCCAGGGGTCACAAAGAGTCAGACATGACTGAGTAACTAACATTTTCACTTTCATAGAAGATTAACAAACATGTTGTGATAGTTTCGGGTAAACAGCCCAGGAACTCAGCCATACATATCCCTGCACCCATTCTTCCCCAATCTCCCCTCCCATCCAGGCTGCTAGATAACACTGAGCAGAGTTCCATGTGCTGTACAGCAGGCCCTTGTTGGTTACCCATTTTAAATACAGCAGTGTGTATATATGTCCATCCCCTACTCCCTAACTATTCCTTCCTCCATCCTTGCCCTTGGCAACTATAAGTTCATTCTCTAAGTCTACAGATGTGCTTATTGAGGCCAGCCCGATGTTTCTAATTTCCCATCCTACTCTGCCAAGGAATAGGAAAGCAACCATAGATAAGATGTAAATGAATGAGTATGGTTGTGCTCTAATCAAACTCTGTTTTTAGATACTAAGATTTGAATTTCATATCATTATCACATATTAAGAAATATTCTTTTTTTTTTTAATGTTTTTTTCAATCACTTAAAGATGTAAAAACCATCTTTAGCATACAGGCCTTAAAAAAACAAGCACGAGGCCAGATTTAGTCCGAAGGTGGGAGTTTGCTCACCATCCCAACTCCTGCCCACCCCCCATCCCCCATAACTGTCCCCACTCTCCTTACTCCTTAGCCCTGGCCTCATGGAATGCTTTTAAGAAAATTGCATCACAGGCCCACACACATTTTTAAGTCATTTAAAATGCTTCGCCCAAAGCCTGATGAAGCAGGATGTGATTCACATTTCAATGTCACATTTTAAACACTGACATTTTAAAAGAAAACTGTCCTTTTAAATGAACCAAATGAAAAAGAACTTTGCTATCCACCATCATCCTTTTTCCTTTTCAAATTTTTAATTGTGGTAAAATAGACTCAACATAAAATTTACCGTCTTATACATTTTTCAGTGTAGTTTCACGGTATTAAATACATTCATCACATTGCACAGCCATCACCACCTTCCCTCTTCATAGTTCTTTTCATCTTCTAAAACTGAGACCCTTAAAACCCACTAAACAATGACTCTCCATCCCCCTCTTCCTCCACGCCTGGAAACCACCATTCTACTTTGGGTCTCTATGATTTTTAACTACCCTAAATGTCTCACATAAGGGGTATCATACAGCATCGGTCTTTTTATGACCAGCTTATTTCACTCACTATAAGGTACCCAGGGTTCATCTATGTTGTATCGTGCGACAGAACCTCCTTTGATTTTAAAGCTGATAATAATCCATCACTTGGATGGACCACATTTTGCTTACCTGTTCACATCCATCAGTGGAATGCTTCTCCGTTTTAGTCATCGTGAACGTGGAGGGTGAGGGTGGCAGAATATGCTACCCCCAAATATACTATTTTGGGATAAGAATTACTTGCGGAGTTAAAGGCACTTGAAAACCAACAAATTAAAAAAGATAAAATCCAACTCTCCTTCTTTTTCTTAAACTCGAGAGATGAAATTTCCATATGAAAGAGGCCCTCCTAGTCCAGAAGGAAAGCAACATTCTTATCATTAAGGACAATGGGCTAAGACCAAGCGAATTCTATATGAACAGACCATGTTAAACTATTTCTTACTTTCCTTCATCTCCTGTATATTTTAGCTCCTTTTCCATAATTACCTCCCTTTGTTCAAACTACTATAAAAGCATGTATAGTATAGATGGTTCCACCTTCTCTTTGGGTTCTTCATTCCTTACGAAGACTCCCAGGTCAAATAACGTGTATGTAAAAGTGCATACTTTTTTCTCTTAATCTGTTTCACAGCCCAGCTGAAAAACAGAGAGTAGAGATAAAATTTACCTCCTTTTCAGTGTTCCACCACTATTTAATTTTTTTTAATTGAAGTATAGTTGATTTATATTATGTGTTAACTTCTTCTGTACAGCAAAGTGATTCAGTTATACATACTATATATATACAATATTTTTAAAATGTTGCATTTAAAACACAAAATTTTTAAAAATTACAAATTATTCTTTTCCATTATGGTTTATGATAAGATGCTGGGCCACCTTTTAACTTTAAAATATATGAGTAAGCCATTCTTTCACTTAAATATTACTTCACATCTCCCTATTTTCTCCTTGAACTCTACTCTTTCCATACAGTTTCATTGCTTTTAAGTAGTCACCTTACCATTCTTTGAAACAAAAATGTATATAAATTAAAATATTAAAATTTTACTATTTCCTGTGGTAATAAAACCCTGATAAAAAGTATCTCCTTAGATTCTGTTGTTACAATTATTATTAGCATACAAATCAAAATAACAAAATAATTTTGATTAAATTATTAGTCACAAAGAGCTAAATGTTATTAGAAATGCATCTCTCACTTAATAGAGTGTTTAAATTTTTTTCCCTCTCATTTAGTTAATGTTTCCTTGGATGGATATTATTTATTGCTCAAACAAGAAGGGTATTATCATCCTATTTTTCATTTTTACAGATATAGGTATTGACTGGATGGGACTATAGGGAAATTCTTTAGTGATGCCACTCAATTTTTGTCAACTGTGTCCACATTATATTCCAAATGTCACAAAGTCACCTAGCATCAGATTACTTCTTAATTTCTAAGATGCTGTTGAAAATAAAAACTAGAAACCACGTGACTTGCAAGATGATGTATTATTTTAGAGTCATTTACTTCCTTGTCACCAGCACCAGCATTTCACATTGCCCTTTGTTGGTGCCTCAGTGGTTTTTGTGCCCCTCAAGAAGATCTGGACAGGAGGGGTTGCATGGTTTTTGTAAAGCAGAAGAAAAATAATTATGAAAGGGGATGGGAAGGACATGGACTGGGAGGCGTACAGAGGGACATCACAGGCCCTGGAAATTGATTCCCCTATAGCCACCTGAGCCTCTTCCCATCTGAAGGACACAATCTAGGAAAAAGGTGAAGGAAGGCAAATCCTCTGTGTTGAGAACTTCAAAAACTCTCAGCGTGAACTGCTCATCCAAAAGCCTTAGGAGACTGGAGCAGGCTCTAGCATGACTTTCTAGATGATCAAGCCCCAATTTGACTTTCTGTCTGGAAAAGAATTTACTGTTGGCTCCAGTCAACACCTGAGAATAGACCCCAGCTTCCCTTCCATAGAGTATTTTTTTTTAATTTAAACTTTTTATTTTCTAATGGAGTATAACCGATTAACAACGTTGTGATGATTTCAGGTGAATAGGGAAGGGACTCAACCATATATATACACGTATCCATTCTCCTTCAAACTCCCCTTCCACCCAGGCTGCCACATAACACTGAGCAGAGTTCCGTGTGCTATATAGTAGGTCCTTGCTGGTATCTATTTTAAATACAGTGGTGTGTACACCCCAAACTTCCTATCTCTTCTCCCCCTCCTTTCCCTTGGTAATCATAAGTTCATTCCATAGAGCATCTATTTTAAAAAGCTACAATTGTAAATCCTTTCTCCATCCCTTTGAGATGTGCATGTATCTCCCACCACCTGGCAGTCTCTCTCAAGGACCGAGGGCCATTCCTTCAAGTGTGATCATTAAGAAGGAGGAGGCCTCTGTCCCTGATTCTGGGAAGGTAGAAGCCCAACAATGTAACTGCCAGCTCTCAGACAGCCAGTCTAATCACAGGGTGCTGACTGACCCTCTCACTTGCTGCAGGTATTTTTTCACTTCCTAGATTCTGCTATAGCCCCTTGGGCCCCTAAAATCATTCTGTGAACCACCCAGTACCCTTGAGCAAATCCACGTGGAGCCCAGTCGACACTGGACTCCCTCCCTAGTGCAGGAGTCATCACCGAACAAAATCTGTATCACCTTCAGGGTCTGGCTTTTCTTAATATTGACAGTGTATATGTCCCTTCCCCTGGCAGAACCACTGGTCCACTGCTGTGATCAACACTGATCAATTGCTCTTCTAGGGGCCTGAGTCCAGATGGGGCCTGAGATCCCTTCTCCAGAGTGTTCTGGGCCGGTGGACCCCGACCTGCCCATCCAGCCCAGATCAGACACTGGGTTTCACTGGTCAGTTGCTCCCATGGGAGCCCCCTTCACTTCTTAGCAGGACAGATGGAAGTCCCTGTATGTTGCGGAAAGTGTCTCCCATTTTAGAGGGGAGGAGCAAGCACCCTGACATTTGGTACCTGGACCAAACCTCAGAGAGCCTTTAAGATCACCTAGTGCAGAACCGTCACTGTTTAGCAAAGGTGGAAATGTGGGACCGGGAGGCTTTGCAGAGGCCATCAGTCCCTTCCACCTCAAATAGCCCTGACCACTGCAAACAAATGTTGACTCACCTAACAGTGAGCCTCCATCTGCTCTCTTAAGCCCATCAGTTTGTCTCAGTAGATCCTCAAAACCAGTGGTAGGAGGCGCAAGAGGTTATTGCCAGTGGGCCTGCGAGCCAGCAACAAACTGTATACAGTTGGGGCTTTCCTGTTAGTCCAGTAGTTATGACTCTGTGCTCCCAATGCAGGGGCACAGGCTCCATCCCTGGTTGGGGAGCTAGGATCCCGAATGCTGAGGGGCACAGCTGAAAAAAAAAAAAAAAGCTGTATATAGTAAAAATATAGGCTGAGACTTCCTTTCTTTTGAAATGTGGCTGTGTTCCTCTCCAATGAAGATCTAAGGCTGTCTTGCTGTAGATTCTGGAAATCCTGAGGCTGGGAACCCTTCCCAGATGTGATAAGCCTGTGGGAAATGCAGCAAATGTTTAGTGACAGTCCTACCAAGGCAGGGGCATGGACAGCTTGACCCTGTGAACCCCACTGGAGCCTTGATTTCTAGCCTGGGGACTTCCTTTGAAACCCTTCGAATAATGTATAATTTGGGTGCAAGGGATCAGATATCATGGGCCCCCAGGGGAAGGGTGGGGTAGAAGCCTCTGAGCTGAAGAAAGCTGATTATAGAGACTGTCTCACTCTATTTAAAGCTCAAGAAAAAGAAAGTGGGAAGAGAAATGCAAAAGGCAAATAATCTTCAGGTTTATTTGAAGAGATGGTGTCCTGCGCGGGGAGAGGCTTGGTTGCTGGGAAAAGGTCTAGAAATGTCTGTGTTTAGAGGCTCATACCGTGTGGGGGCTGGGTGATGATACTCGTGCAAAACAGAAAACATCCTAAATGCTATCAAAAGGGCGGGCTCTCTAGAAGGAGGTTCAGTAGAGTTATGGGAGTGGGAGATGATCCCAGTATATTAGTGAGTTAGAAAATGATTTTTTATGGCAAAACTAATATAGTATTGTAAAATAAAGAATAAATAAATAAAAAGAAAATGAACTTTAAAAAGTATTTGCAGGGAGGCCCCATTTATGTATCATAACACACACACACAATGTGAAGGTATCTGAAACCGTCAGGAAATAGAATCAGGGCCAGCATCATGGGTGCGTGGGACCCCTGCGGGACCCCACACTCAGAAAGCCCCTGTGCATAAAATAAACTCACGTAAACAATGACTTTGCAGAGGTAAAATTTGCATACAGCAAAATGTACCCATTGTAATGGACAGTTGAGTTTTAACAAATGTAACCACCACCACAATCAAGATACAGAACCAGAACGTCTCAAAAAAAAAAAAAAAAAAAAGTTACAAAACATATCCCTTGCCCCAGAAAGCTCCCTCCTGCATTGCCCAGTCAAACCCTGCACCCCAGCCTCAGGCAACCTCTGATCAATTTTCTGTTGCTGACTTATTTTGTCATTTCCAGAATTCTACAAAAATGAAATTGTACAGCACACATTTGTGTTTCTCCTCTCTTTCCTCAGTGCCATATTTGGAGATTCATCAGGTTGTTGTACTGCTGAATGTTTTCGGTTCTTTTTTTGCTGTTGTGAAATATGGATACACCCCAGTTTGTCTCTTGTTGATGGATATTTCGGTCGTTTCCAGTTTGGAGATTTATGAGCACCACTGCTGTGAAGATTTGTGCTCAAGCTATGTCTGGACATATGCTTTCATTTCTCTTGAGTAAATACCTAGAAATGTAATTCTTGAGTTGAGTTAAATGCATGTTTAACTGGATAAGAAATTGTCGAACCAGTTTCCAACCTGCTTGTCCTCTGTTTATAACTCCGCCAAACCTAGATGGGTGAAATGGGATCGGGGGTAAGGGGGAGGTTCAAGAGGGAGGGAACATATGTATATTTACGGTTGCTTCACATCGTTGTATTGCAGAGGCCAAACAACATTGTAAAGCAATTATCCTCCAATTAAAAAAATATTAAAAAATTTTAAACATGTTAACATTTCAAATACTATGTTCATATGTTATCTTTTATCCTCCAGTGCAACAAATATATTATAGAGTAAAAAAGTCTAGAAATGCATGTGAAAGAGTGATAACGTTTCACACTTTTTTTCAGACTAACAATCGGATCCATTGCTTCAAATCTAGAAGTATTTCATGAGAAAAAGTGTCTACAGGTCAAAGAGAACAGTTTGGAAATAACTAATCATGGTTTGAAGTAAGTTTATCCTGTTTCCTGAGTCTGGGGGCACCAAAATGCAAAAATAACTGAAAGGGTCACTTAAATTTTTCAGGCATTTTATAATAGTGGTGGTGGTTTACTTCCTGACTAAAAAAATTACTTATTTTTTGTATAAAATTTAGAAAATACGGACAAGAAGAAAAATATAGTTCAAAATTCAAATCATCATAATGCTAGTCAGTATACCCGCCTATGTATTATGTTAGTTGCAGTTTTTATCATGTTAACGTCCTGAAACAGCTCCTATTTACGAAAGCATTACTTCTTCATAGCAAAAATTTTAAAATAAAATATTGGTTGTAAAACAGAAATAAGAGGCTCCTCCCCCAAATCATCTTGTTGCTGTGCATCTTTCCAAATTTTTTCCACAACTGTTCAGTCCTTCAAATACACACATATATAGGAACACTGTGCGTTTTTAAAAACATAGAATTTAAACACTCACAGTGTATTACAACTTGCTTTTTGTGCCTAATAATATGTCATTAAATATTCTTAGAAAACAAAGTTTCTGATGTCCATGTAATGCTCTATGTAATATGTACTATTCTATGACTCTGTAATATAGATGCACCGTAATTTACTAAGGTTGTACACTTTGATTCCCATTTGTATCTGTGTACATGTGTGTGTGATGACAGGGCTATGATAAACATCTTTGTCAGTTTAAACTTGGCTGCGTCTCAGATTCATTGCTTAGGATAAAGACCTAGGATTCTAGATCAAATTACATGAATTTTTTAAATCATTAAAAAAAATTACTATCAAATTATGGGACTTTCTTGGCGGTTCAGTGGTTAAGACTTCACTTTCCAAGGCAGGGGTTTCAGGTTCCATTCCTGGTCGGGAGGCTAAGATCCCACATGCCTTGTGGCCCAAAAACCAAAACATAAACCAGAAGTAATGTAACAAATTCAATAAAGTCTTTTAAAATGGTCCACATGAAAACAACTTCCAAAAAAATTTTTTTTCCTCCAAAATGTTTCAGCTAGTTTTTCCTTCAATGGGCCAAAACACAGCTGAACTATTCTAAAATGTTTAAGTTATTTTAGAATGAAAAGTCATTTCTCATTGTTGAATTAATCTGCCTGCTCATGACTATTAGGGAGGTAGGTTTTTTTTTGGATATACTTATTGGCTATTTTTATCTTTTCTTCTGTAAATTGCTTATGTTTGCGCCTATTTTTCCACTAGGGTCTTATCTTTTTTTTTTTTTTACAGAAATATGAAAGTATTTAATACTTAACAGGATTCCCAGCATTTATAACAGTGCCCAACAGTTGTAAGAATTCAGTACACGTTAAATGAATGAATATCTAGGAATATTAACTCTTCTTCCTATATGATAAAAATATGTGCTCTAACTTACCAAAGACATTAAATTTTTGCTCGTGATGCTTTTTGATTTATATAACTTTAAAATCTACTTCTCTTTTTTAGCTTCCCTTCATTATTTTAGGTTTATTAAGTCCTTCTTTCATCCTTAAATCAGATGAGCACTGGCCTACATTATCTTTAGTTCTATTTTTATGCAATGCTGAGAGCTTAATATCTGGAAAGACAAGTTTTCTTTCACCTCTCCTATTTTTCAAAAATTTCTTGGTAATTCTCATCAGCTCATCCTTTAGGTAAACTTTAAAACTACTTAAATCCACCCTCCCTTTTACCACCACACCAATACCATATGGATTTAGGAAGAATTGCCTTGGTCTCTAAGTTACAATACTTGGCTTTTCCTCCAGTACTTCCGGATACCTTTGCACTGGAATGCAAAGACATCTGAAATATTGGAATGCCTTTGTAAAGGAAGGGATGCAGGAAGTTATGAAGCTAATTTTAGATGACCCCCACAGTGCCTCAGAGCTTTGCACCAGCCTCCTGATTTACAGACCTCTAGTAGCTCAGATGATTAGTTTAGTGTGTGTGTGTGTGTTTGTGTGTGTGCGTATTCAGTCGCTTCAGTGGGGTCTGTCTCTTTGTGACCCTATGGACTGTAGCTCACCAGGCTTCTCTGTCCATGGGATTTTCCAGGCAAGAATACTAGAGTGGGTTGCCATTTCCTCCTCCAGGGGATATTCCCGACCCAGGGATTCAACCCATGTCTCCTGTGTTAGCAGGAGGGTTCTTTACCACTTTGAATTGGAGTGTAAATGGATAGGTTGTTTTTCAAAGCAATAACTTTAAAAAGGAAATAGGTACTGAGGTTGCACCAACACCTGTACTTTTTTGATCCCAGAAACGAGGAGACCCACATTTAAGAACTGCTAAGAATATAGTGTAGACAACGAGCATATATGCACCAGGATGTCCTTCACCATGCGTGTTATGAGGAAAAACTAGAACTAGATATCCGACATCTGGAAAAACCAATGAGTAAATTCTGGTATGCAGATCAGATTGAATGGTATGCAGTTTTCAGAAGTGATTCTTCTTATAAATCCCAGCAAGATACACAGCAAACAATTGCCTGTGATACTCTGGATGGTAGGAGTGGATGGGATTGGCTTTTATCTTTCTAGTTTTAAAACAGTTTTCCAAGTTTTCTGCTATGAATATATATTTCTTGGTAACTTTAAATGTTGATTTTACAAGAGCAATTAGCTGTTTTCAAAATGAACGTATATATCTTTTTTATCACAACAAATCCACATATTGAAAGAAACAAAAGTTGAATGCTGCACAAAACTTTAGAAGAAAGTAAAAATAATCTAAAATCAAGGTAATCACCTGTTACATTTTGTTGTACAATAACAAACATAAATGCAGGCTTTCAAACAGCTTCTTTCTCTCATCAATATGTCACAGACATCCTTACACATCAATAAAAGTCTATCTACCTCATTCCTTTTTAATGATCTGCATTAAAACTTTTCCACCGATACATCTGGCTGTAAGGATGTACTGTTATTTATTTAACCAATCCCCTACTGACGCACACTGAGGCAGTTTGCAACATTTCACTTAGTGATTATCATATCTGTGAGTGGGCTGCAATGGGTGGGAGTCAGCCTCCGGGCTAGCGGTCTTATTTACTGTTAGTTCACTATCCCTGTCTGGGCCTCAGCCTCCTTTTCCCTTTGTAAGATGAGGATGTAGGGACATTGGGGAGGACCCTGGAATGTCTCCAGCTGTAGCATTCTCTGATCTCTTGAGGTGGCAACCGATTTTTCAAGGATAGGAAGTGTCTGGTGTCATTTAGAATAAATGGCATAGCTAAGAAGCCTCAAATACCAGGCAGGCTTAAATAGTACCTCTATCCTGATCTGCAGGGTGACTGGAAGGTGACTTTCCAGGACACCTTGGGCTGGGAACACATAGGAAAACAGCTTTGCCTTCACCACTGAAAAAGTGCAGCCATGCAAGCACCAGCTCCTCACTGTCACCTGGTTCTCTTTTTCTACACATTGCTGTCAGAGTCCTGTCTTTTTCTTAACTATGACTTTACTTTTTATTGACCCTCAAACATGTTAGGACGTCTTAGGTTCTATGTTTGCTCTGCAGCAAACCTCTCCATAATCTACCTGCTAGCAGCACCATACCCTCCACACAATGCTCCTAAAATGGG
The DNA here is from genome assembly GCA_006408695.1 of Aepyceros melampus. NCBI lineage: Eukaryota > Metazoa > Chordata > Mammalia > Artiodactyla > Bovidae > Aepyceros > Aepyceros melampus. The sequence continues at coordinate 178,669 of SJXQ01005052.1, forward strand.
CTCCTTTTTAGCAAAGAACTTCTTGTTATATAGCAAATGGACTTCATCTTAGCACACTAGCTCTCACCCCACAGCATCAAAAACCTACTTAACAGGAGAAAACTATAATCCAACTGTAATTCAAAAAGATGCACGCACCCCTTGGTTCACAGCAGCACTATTCACAATAGACAAGGAGACAACCTAACTGCCCATCAGCAGATGAATGGATGAAGAGATGCAGGGCATAGGTACACTGGACTACTACTCAGCCAGAAAAAGGACTGAAAAAGCGCCACTTGCAGCAGCGTGGATGGACCTAGAGTTTATCCTACTAAGCGAAGTCGGTCAGAAAGAGAAAGACAAATGCCACATTCCATCAGCTTTATGTGTGGAATCTGAGATATGACACAAATGAACGTATTTATGAGACAGAAATAGACTCCCACACAGAGGACAGACTTGTGGTCGCCAAGGAGAAGGGAGGTGGGAGAAGGATGCCGCGAAGAGTGTAGGGTGAGCAGACGCAGACGATCACAAAGGAAGGATAAGCACCAGGGTCCCACTGAGGAGCACAGGGGACTGTATTCAACATCCTGTGATAAACCATATTGAAAAGATTAGAAGAATGTGTGTGTATATATATATATATATATATATATATATATAACTGAATCACCTTGTTGTGCAGCAGAAATTAACACACGTTGTAAACCAACTGTACTTCAACTTAAAACAAACATCGTCCAGGTGCCAGACACTGTTCTAAGCACATTGCCCTCATTGCTTCATTTCAGAGGACTAGGCAGTTCCTGAAGGCAGTTAGGGGAAATCTTTGTCGAGAAGCCCAGCTTTTAACAGTATTTCTGACTTTAGAAACCAGACTTAGCAAGACCTAATCCTCTGATTCATAAATCCCTGCTGAAACAATAATTATATCCAGCCATTTATAAATATCTCTCGCAGACATTAATTTACTTTGAATCCGGAAGAACTGCTTTCCCTGAACTGTGCTTTGGGGAAAACTTCCAGCCTTGAGGGATTTCATAAGAAAATCTCCATGAAACTTGCTGCTGATTGCTCATACTGGCGATGAGAATGTCCTTTAAGACAGCAGAGAGATTCCTCAGGTGGCTGCCTTTCCCTCTTTCAGAAGCAAACCGGTGCCCCACCACCTACGAAATGGATAGACTTTTCGGTACAGTGCAGCCTGTGGACGACCGTCGCGCCAAATTCAGCTCATTTTCTATTCTTATTTTCTATCTTTCAGATTTCTCTTATTTTTTTTATCCTGTTCCCTTTAACGTGTTGCTGCCTCATCCCCTTGGTGGAACGAGAAGTGGAATAAGCAAGTGGTGGAAGTCAGAAACAGGAAATGGACCGGTCCCCAGTCTCTGAGCCCCCTCCCCACGTTTGATGACTAAGGGCACTTGAGAGAGGTGGTCACCCTGATGAGCTGATCTGAGTCACCCCATCCTTGCCACTGCAGAACAGAGTGCCTCACTGGCCCTTTCCATGCCTTCTTCAACTGTTCCACACTGTGTTCTTAACCATCAAAGCAAACTCATATTCCCTGCCCGCCATCCCAGGTAAAGGGGACGACAGTAAATTAACATTGCCCTTGAATGAAAACTCTAATTCAAAGTAAAGATATATGCACTCCAGCGTTCACAGCAGCAGCACTATGTGCAATAGCCCAGACATGGAAGTAACGTAAACGTCCATTGACAGATGAATGGGTAAAGATGCGGTCCATATGTACAGTGGAATATTACTCAGCCAAAAAAAAAAAAAAGAATAATGAAATAATGTTATTTGCAGCAGTGCGGGCAGACCCAGAGATTATCATGTAAAGTGAAGTAAGTCAGAGAAAGACAAATATATACCATATCACATGTGGAACTCTAAGAAATGATACAAATCAACTTATTTACAAAACGGAAACAGATGAACGGAAGTTGAAAACAAATTTATGGTTCCCAAGGGGGAAAGAGGGAGGGATAAATTAGGAGTTTGGGATTAACAGATACACGCCACTGTAGAAAATAAACAAGGGCTTACTGTACAGCACAGGGAACTACATTCAACATCTGGTAACAGCGTATAATGGAAGAGAACACTTTGCTGCACACCCGAAACTGACACAAGAGTGCAAACCAACTATACTTCAATAAAACGTCAAGCACCTGAAACTAAACTAAAATAAAATTGTCTTTGACATGCTGTCTCCTGGGATCAGAACTCTAAATGAGCAGCCTATCAGGGCCCAGAGAGACAGAAATCTGAGTTAAAAAAGCAAAACAAAAGAAACAAAACCCTCCTCCATCTATAGTTCCCACACTCATGGCCAGGCAGGAGCCAGAAATTCACCAGACCCTGTAAAACATCAGCTTGCCTCTGGTGATCAAACGTTTGCATTTGCTGTCTCTCCACCTGGCACCCTATTCCCCCAGCCTCTATCCTAGGTAAGGTCTCAGGGAGCCCACCACACCTTCCTGACCCAGCCAGGCCCTGGGGGCCACTCTCTTGCAGGCTCAGCACAGTTGGGTAGGTACTTGCTCCCAGTCCCCCAACCCCCACCTGCAGGCCCAGCCTCAAGCGGAGCTGAGTGAGCTGCCTGCTCTTCAACCACTAGCCTGGTTTCAACCGACTTCACATAAAGCTACCTGCTTGTCTGCACGCACCCTTTCCTCTTAAGTTTCAGCTGAAGCTGTCATTAATAACCTAGAGACTATGATAAGAGTGAAGTAAGTCAGAAAGAGAAAGAAAAAAATCATATATTAACGCATATACGTGGAATCTAGAAAAATGGTACAGATGATCTTATTTGCAAAGCAAAAATAGAGACACAGTCATCGAGAACAAACGTATGGACTCCAAAGAGGAAAGGAGGTGGGTGGGATGAATTGGGAAATTGAGATGGACACATTTACACTATTGGTACTATGTATAAAATAGATAACTAATGAGAACTTATTGTATTGCACAGGGAACTCTACTCAATGCTCTGTGGTGACCTCAATGGGAAAGTGTTAGTCGCTCAGTCGTGTCTGACTCTGCAACCCCATGGACTGTAGCCCGCCAGGTTCCTCTGTCCATGGACTTCTCCAGGCAAGAATACTGGAGTGGATAGCCATTCTCTTCTCCAGTGGATCTTCCAAATCCAGGGATTAAACCCAACTCTCTTGCATTGCAGGCAGATTCTTTACCATCTGAGCCATCAGGGAAGCCCCCCCAAAGAGTGGATATAGTTGATTCATTTTGCTGTACAGCAGAAACTAACACAATATAGTAAAGCAACTAGCTCAAAGGAAAAAAAAAAAAAAGCCTTGGTCTTGGCAGACTGTGATGGTAAACTCCCCACACTAAGTTCTCATGTGGTTCAAGTTGAACTCCAGTGCTCAGGCCAAACAGCAAAAACCAAGGCCTGTAAAGAAACGCTCCTAAATACCATGTGTACCAGAAAAATATTTATTTTTTCATTCCACTGATGTCTGCTGAGCTAGTACCTCTGAACCTTGAGCTAGTTACTTCACCTGCCTCAGCCGCCTATGTCTTATCTGGTGAAATAGAGATAACCATGGTGCCCATCCCACACTGTGAAGCAGCTGTTTATTTTTCTTCTCTGTGTCTGTTTCCTCATCTCTCCGGAGATGTTGTGATTCTAACTGAGCAAAGGCATGAAAGGCAGTTAGAGCAGTGCTTGCCCACTACAGAGGCCTGCCACCAATAAAGATCCAGTCATTACCCCCATCCCCATGAAATCATTGTGACCACAGTGATCTCTGAGAGGGTACTCCCAGCTCAGTGCCCAGCATATAGTAAGTGCTTAATAAATCCTAGCCGCTGATGCTCTGTGGTTATTACTGCTTCAAGCTTTTCAAAAGCCTTGACATCTATTTTTCACACACTCTCACAGCACGTTCAGCTGAATTCTGTTTTCTTTGTAAAACCAACCACCGCAGTTTCATCACTGTGGGAAGAAGCCCTTTTCTAGTCTTTTTTTATTTTGTAATGACACAATGCTTTGTGATGGAAAAATCATTCGTTTAGTTTGATTTTTCTGTGCTGTCCTTTTAAAAATGAATTGACTGATTTTTTTTCTTCCCCTGGGTTCCTCCAAGTTTTAAAATGGCACAAATGAAACATCCACTACAGGGGTCCCAGGAAGAGAGAAGGCAGCTGTGGCCCCACTCTGTGTCATCCACAGACCGCTGTGCCCTGAGCCTGCCTCCTGGGGTCCTGCTCCATGTGATTCTGTGTCCCCGTGTGGCCTTGCCGGGTTCTGTCTCATGTCACCTCGCATCACATCCTAGGACTTTCAATCTCTCCATCCCCCTTCTGTATCGACACATGCGAGGTGCATTATCTATAGTACAGGGAAGAAAAGTGAAAGTGTTAATCGCTCAGTCTTGTCTGGCTCTTGGTGACCCTATGGACTGTAGCCCGTCAGGCTCCTCTGTCCATAGGATTCTTCAGGCCAGAATACTGGCGTGGTTAGCCGATCATCTTCTTCAGGGGAACCTTCTTGACCCAGGGATGGAAGCTGGGTCTCCTGCATTGCAGGCAGATTCCTTACTCTCTGAGCCACCAAGGAAGCCCATAGCACAGAGAAGTGTGGGTCAATAAAACAGTGTAAAGACCAGGGAATCCCCTGGCAGTCCAGTGGTTAAAACTCAGTGTTTTCAGTGATGTGAGCCCAGGTTTGATCCCTGGTTGAGGAAACTGAGATTCTGCAATCCCATGGGATGGCCGAAGATGCAGAGATGCTGGTACTCTTCTGGCCACTTCACCTCCTATCCATGCAACCTTAGGCCTGTCATCTAAACTTCCTCAGCCTCATTTCCTAACCTGTGAAATGGGGAGAAGAAGACAATCTGCCTTAAAAGGTTGCTGGGAGGGTTCCCTAAGATGAGACACAGCAAGGGTTGGTTGTTCACAGAACCTGGAGCACAGTGAGCACCAAGAAAGTGGGGACTAATTAAGGATAAACACTTATTTTAGTAAATAGATGTTAGTAACCAACATTTTTAAGTTGAAATTATCTTTATACATTATATGTGTGTATGTTTATAAGTTAAAGATGCAAAGTTATACATAATCACTCAAAATATATGAAGGGGCTATGATTACACTGTAAAGCCACACGTCTAGCTCAAGTGTCACTTCACATCATATTGATAGTATTTCCCATCATTACAAACTGTTCAATGAGTTTTTGTCCTATTTTCCCTATTTTGGCGGTGCTGGGTCTTCGTTGAGGTATCCAGGCTTTCTCTAGTTGCTGTGATGGGCTTAGTTGCCCCAAGGCATGTGGGATCTTCGTTCCCCAACCAGCGATGGAACCGTGTCCCCTGCATTGGAAGGTGGATTCTCAACCACTGGGCCACCAGGGAAGGCCTCTCATATGGGTTTTAAAGGCTGCATAAGACTCACTTCGTGGTGTCTTTAACAGCTCCTCTCAGTGTCATAAAGGCACAGCTAGGAGAGGAGAATCCTTGTGATTCCTCATTCCAGCCCCTCAAAAGTCCATTTTTCACCCTGGCTCCCTTTGACTTCATTAAAATCTCTATGAAAATGGTTTTCTGCATATTTGGGCCTTTGATTTATAATCACCAGATAAAATGAATATATCATCTCTGGAGGAAATAAAATAGTGAGCATTTCAGGACTCCAAGGGCTTAGACAGAACTGTTTCTCTCCTCTTCTGGGCCCTGCAGGTGCCCACAGTTGCCATTTCCTGGGGCCTGGGAAGAAGTCCAGAAAATGAGCGACCTGAGCTGACCACAGTGCACCTCTCAGGCATGAGGCACAGGTGCTTTCCCTTCCCCTAAGGATGCTGGAGACACAGTGGGAGGCAGGGCAGGCATCCAACCCCCATTTTACAGGTGTGAATGCTGAGGCTCAGCAAGATGAAGCTCCTAGACCAGGGTCACATGGTTGCAACAGAGCCAGGGTCCCACCAGGTCTGGCTGGAGTCCCTGTCCATGCCCACCCCCACCCATGCTGTCGCCTTGAAGAGACAGGTGTTCTCCCAAGGCAGCTGCTTTGAGACAGGATTTCAGCACAGCTGAGGCATGGAGGTGAGGGGTATGGGAACCCCCACCACACCCACACTTCCATTTCTAACCAGGGTCCTCCCATGACGTTGAAGACTGCATTCACATAGGCCAATGTGAACCCCACACTGGACTACACATCACCCTGGGGTGGCTCAAGGCAGGCCCTTATTCTCGCTCAACCCTGCCTTCTTGTGGCAGGCCTTCTAAACCTGGGAGGACAAGGTGAGTCCAGATATTGCCCCCTGCCCCACCACACAGAGCTGGACTGGCCAGGGGCCACACAGATGGGGACCCCAGCCTTGCCCCCCCTCCCCAGCCATGGCCTGATCCCTGGACCTTGGAAGGGTCCTGCCCTGGGGGGTCAGAAACCTGAGTCAGTGGATGTCCCAGGTGATGATATGAGCAATCAGTCCCCAAAACAGCCAGCACTGTCTCCCTTAACTCTGCGGACAGAGAAACAGACCAGAAAACACTCTCTGTGTGTCCTGAAGCTGCTTGTTTCTGGGTCTGGCTTCTTAGCACTTCAGAGCCTTTTAAATTACATCAAAGAGTCACAGGCAGTGTTTCAGGGTGCTCCCAGCTCACCTACCCTGGGGAGCTGGGTCAAGCCCAAACCACACATCACTGTCCTCCTCCTCACTGCAGGAAATTAGCCCCTGTCTCTTAGCACAGACTGAGCCACTACTCAACTGAAATTGATTTCCAGGCCTCTGGAGCCTCGAGATGTTCTTGCTGCTGGGCTGGCAGCAGCAGGCTGGTGGGCGGTGGCTTCCCTTCCCTGGGAATCCCTGAGGAGCACACGGAGAAGGGATCTTCACAGATGAATGGGAAAGCGGCTGCCCGGGCTGGTAGCCGAAGCCGCGGGTTGTTTTCAGGAACCATAAAGTGCATTTGGAAATGGGTTGATGGGGTTTAAATCTGCCTTTGACACGTCCTAGCAGGGTAACTGCAAGACATTTCAGCTGTAACATAAGGACAGTGATAACTCTTAGCACTCAATTATAAGATGTCACAAGAGCCTGGTGGCAAGACTGAAAACAAGCCAGACCTGTCAACTGGCAAATGGATAAACCCAAAGTGGTAAATGCATACAATGGAATACAACCCCATGGTGCGAGAAAAAAAAAAAAAGTACTGACACCTGTAACAACACAGATGAACCTCAACAACATTTTGCCAAGTGTAAGAAGCCAGGCACAAAAGACCACGTGGCATATGATTCCATTTATATTAAACACCCACAAAAGGCAAATCCCTAGAGACGGAAAGTAGATGGTGGTTGTCTGGAGCTGGGATAACAATAGTTAGCAACAGCAAGTGGGCACAGGTATTTTCCTGGTGATGGGAGTATCATAAAATTGGACTCTGGTGACACAGGTCTTGCGTTGCACAGCTTTGTAAATTTACTAAAGAGTATTCAATTGTACAGTGAAAACAAGTGAGTTTTGTGCTATGTAAATAGTACTACAATAAAGTTATTCATAAGAAGTACCCAGTGAAGAGTGTTAGTTCTAAGAACCAATTCAGATACCTTGTATACAAAGTGTTTTGAAAATTGTAATGTGCTGTGAGCTGCCAGCCCTGCCAGTCCTAACGATGAATAAGGCAATAGAGGAGAGTGGGTGTAACCACAGCAACAGACCTGGAATCAAGTCTAGCCCTATCTACCTGGGCCTCGGCTCCTTCATCTCTAGAATGGAAATACTAACAGCTTCATGGGGCTGATGTGAAGATTAAATAAGTTAAAGATGCAAGTCGCTTAGCATTAGCCTTGCAAACGGCCATATGCTCAGCAACTGCATCTTACAGTACACCCTTATCCTGTCTATTACTATCCTAACAGGTCAGAGCAGGGCCCCAAGACCAACAGGGCTGGAGACACGTCCTGTTCATCACAGTGTCCCTTCTGCGGCTCATGGCCATTAGTCAGAATCCCTTGGGTTTAGGTTTAGACATGGTCATTCATCCTGAACATCCTCTCATCTTCCACACCAGCCTGAGCTTGCTCTACCCAACACAAGGCTGCTCCTTGTTCCCCAAGTATCAGCCATGATGGAGGGTCAGCTTGAAAACCCACACAAGGATGGGGGGCAGTGTCTGAGATGGGGCAAGGGGCAGGGGCTGGGGGCCAGCCAGCACCAGGATCAGAGGAAGTCACAGGCTGTGCAGTCACAGAACCCAGACAGGCACAGGGAAATGTAGCCCTGGCCGACACATACTGAGCCCTGCGCTGTCTCCCCATTTCACAGTCAAGGACACTGAGGCTCAAGGGGGCAGAACACCTTGTCTTGTGTCCCACAGCCATAAGTGGCAAGTTGTTGTTCAGTCACCAAGTCGTGTCTGACTCTTTGGACCCCACAGATTGCAGCACACCAGGCCTCCCTGTCCTTCACTATCTCCCAGAGTTTGCCCAAGTTCATGTCCACCAAGTGGGTGATGTCATCCAACCATCTCATCCTCTGTCACCCTCTTCTCCTTCTGCCTTTAACCTTTCCCAGCATGAGGGTCTTTCCCAATGAGTCTGCTATTCACATCAGGTGGCCAGAGCATTGGATCTCCCTTCATGGATCACTGCCTTATCATGGTGAAAGGGCTTGTGTAACTCTGTGAAGCTATGAGCCATACTGTGCAGGGCCACCCAAGACAGACAGGACTGACAAAACGTGATCCACTGGAGGATGCAATGGCAAATCACCCCAGTATACTTGCCGTGAGAATCTCATGAACTGTATAAAAAGGTAAGTGGCACAGCCAAGGTCCAACCTGGTCATTTACTCCAAAGCCCAAGTCCAGGGGCCCAGAGGTGATGTGATAAGTGAGGGTATCAGGGTGAATGAGAGAGGGTGGAACGAGGTAGGATGGGAACCAAGCTCTAGGTTGGGCAAATCACCCAGATCACACTTCCCTCAAGGACACTCGAGAAAATGCAGATTCCTAGGCCTGCCACCTCCTATGTACTGAAACTGGGAAAGTACATTTAGAAAAGCTTGGCCAGTAATTCTTAAGGAGTTTGAGAACCATCAACTCCCAGTAATGCAGGGAAACAGAAATACAAATAAAGATCCAGAGATCAGAGTAGATCATTAGTTTGCTGTGTCAAAATTGAAATAGAAGAGGAACCCCCAGCCTGACTCAAGGGCTTCCAAGGAGCACGGCTGAAAAGTGTGTGGTCAAGCAGAAGCCTTGCACTGACTTCTCACGGTAATCTGCACCCGCAGGCACACAGAGCCCTGGGAACGAAGGAGGAAACTGAGGCCCGGACTGGAGAAGTTGTGTGGATGGTGGTGACAGAGCTGGCCCACCAACCCAGAGCTGTGGACCACAGGAAGGCTATCACCACAGTGTTGCCTACAAGCTTCAATCAATGCAGACTCAGGCCCGCAGCCCGAAGTCCCCAGGGCGCTGTTTCTCATCCGGCCTCTGCTCCGTTATAGCCATGCATGGCCTGACATGGGGTTCTAACTATCCAAAGAGTAGATGTTGGCAGGGAGGGCTGTGAGGTTGTCCAAGGAGACCCATTTGTCAGCGGGATGCAGCACCGTGGGATGGATGGATTGATGGTTATGACCTTATCACTACATGGCCCCTGATGACTTCCAAAGTGCTTTTCTAGCATTATCTGCATTTGCTCCTAAGAAGAATGAGTACTCACAGTCACAAATGGGTCTGATCCTAATTTTCAGAATGAAGGCTGAGCTCAGAGATTATTGAGTTCTGATGGCTGCAGCCACTCTAGGAATCCTGACTTAATTGGCACAGGGGTGCAGTCTGGACTGAGGGCCTCTTTTAAGCCCCTTGGGGACTTCAGAAGTACAGCCAAGGTGGAGAGCCGCTGGGTCCTAAAGAGACCCAGCTAGACTTCAGGTCCTGGTACCTCTAAACCACTGCATTCTGAGCGCTTTCCCTGGGTGGCCTGAACAGTGCCCACAAACCCACATGTCCCAAGTGTCCTGGAAAGCTCACCTGCCTCTTGCTTTTCTCTCCTTGCCCTCGGGCCTTGTCTCTACCCTGACAGCATGCAGTTCTGGTAAAACACATCTTAGTCAAATCCCAAAGTGCACCCCAAGCAACCCGCCACCTCCTACTCTAGCAACTCAACTCCATACCCACCTCCTCAGTGAGACAAGTGCAGAGTCACAAAAATTACAGCGGGTCTGCCCACCCCCACCCCATCTCACCCAAGCTCTCATGCAGCCTGGGTACAACCCCAGTGCTCCTGAGCACGAGGCCAGTCCCAGGTTTCATGCCTTCAAACTCGTTGGGCCATGACATCACCACCGACCAATGATTTTGGCTTCAAATTGCTTCAAATTTCTTAGACCATGACAGTTTCCCCACAGGTTAATTCCAAACACTCCTCACATGCACCATGGTAACTGCCAGTGTCAATGCCAGTGTGTGCTAAGTGGTTTGCCCTGAATCCACTCCATTAATCCTCAAACCCAGGCTGTGAAGTTGCTGTTATTACTACCCGCATTTCACAGACGAGGAAACTGAGGCTCAGGGAGGTGAAGTAGCTTATGTGGGTAAGTGGCAGGGTCTGCATTGGAACTGGGGTCAGACAGAAACCAGAGCCTGTGCTCTCCCTAACAGACACACTTCTCCATCTCTCCCAGGGGTCACTTAAGCATCCTCATTGCTGTCGTTCTCACAAGGGCATGGCTGAAGAAAGAGACTAGATGAGGAACCAGAGCTGCCTGGCCATGTGTGAACGTGATGCCTGAGAAGCTCAGGGCAAAGGGCTAAGTCCAGATGCCCCAGGGACCTTCCATCTAGGGTGGCTGGTGATTTATTCCTTGAGCTGGGACACTTTGGGGAGCAAAGGGAGCTATTAATACTAACAGTGGGACAGTCCGTGTAAGTTGGGACCGTTCTGGATGAGCAGGACTTGCAGTCACCCAACACCAAGTTAATACAACACAAAGGGTTTCTCTGATGGCTCAGAATCTGCCTGCAATGTAGGAGATCCAAGTTCGATCCCTGGGTCGGGAAGATCCCCTGGAGAAGGGAATGGCAACTCAGTCCAGAATTCTTTTCTGGAGAATTCCACGGACAGCGAAGCCTGGTGGGCTACAGTCCATGGGGTCACAAAGAGTAGGACATGACTGAAGCAACTAACACAATACAAAATTGTAGCTGGCTAAGCTTTTGAAACCTTGCTGCTGCTGCTGCTGCTAAGTCACTTCAGTCATGTCCTAATCTGTATGACCCCATAGACGGCAGCCCACCAGACTCCCCCATCCCTGGGATTCTCTAGGCAAGAATATTGGAGTGGGTTGCCATTTCCTTCTCCAATGCATGAAAGTGAAAAGTGAAAGTGAAGTCGCTCAGTCGTGTCCGACTCTTAGCGACCCCATGGACTGCGGCCTTCTAGGCTCCTCCATCCATGGGATTTTCCAGGCAAGAGTACTGGAGTGGTTGCCATTGATCTCCTTTTATTTAAAATGAGGATATTATGAGGACTCACTGAAATAGTTTGTGTGATCACACACTTAATAAATGCTGAAACCTTACACACTAGGGTCCTCGTAGGCTGACAATGCTGTATACCCCCACTGCAGCTAAACAGGTAGGTTAGCTGTCCAGTATTAATCCGTTAGGTAACATGTAGCATCAATCAAAACACCAGACCATCTCCCCTCACACTGTACCAAACATTTAAGTCAATAGTCAACTGGGAAAAACAGAGTCACAGAATCAAAGGGTCATCACATCTCAAGTGGAAATTTTGGTTTTTCACCTGGTGAACCACTGCCAACCTCTTTGGGTTAACCTTGAACCTGACAATCAAGGAAAGGAGGTGGGGGAAAGGGAGAGAGTCCACTTTCTGTGTGAGCCCCAGTTTCTTCTTCTGCAAACCCCAGAGAATAACAGGCACCTGGCAGGACTGAGAGGCCTTGGTGACCCTGCTGGGCACAGAGCCCAGCACACAGACCCCTCTCAGTCACTTTCACTCTTGCTGACCCATCCAGGCAGAGTTCAAGTGCGGTCGCTCTCCATAAGGAGAAAAGAGGCTAAGTCGCTTCAGTTGTGTTTGACTCCTTGTGACCCCATGGACTGTAAGCCCACCAGGCTCCTCTATCCATGGGATTCTCCACGCAAGAATACTGGAATGGGTTGCCATGCCCTCCTCCAGGGGATCTTCCCAACCCAAGGATCGAACCCAGGTCTCTCACATTGCAGGTGGATTCTTTACCATCTGAGTCACCGGGAAGCCCATGAATACTGGAGTGGGTAGCCTATCCCTTCTCCAAGGGATCTTCCAGACCCAGGAATTAAACTGGGGTCTCTTCTCCATTGCTGGCAAATTCTTTACCACCTGAGTTACCAGGGAAACCCAGGGAGTAAATACTTATCAGCAAACCTATTTTGGTCTTTCTTGCATGCAGCTTCTTAAAAAAGCAACATGGTGGCAGTTTTAACTGAATTTGGAGTTTCATGACTTGGATTTGAATCCTGGCTGTGCCTCTTAGTGGCACTGTGACCCTGAATGAGTTCCTTGACCTCTAGATCTGTCTACGCACCTGCAGCAAGGGATGATGATGACCCCTGTCTTGCCCACCTCACAGGTAGTTGTCAGCCCCTGGAAACCCTACCTGTGAGATCTTATAGAGGACCATGTATGTGTCAGCTGTCAATGTCAACTGAGAAACTTCACACTTAAAACCCTCTCTGCCATCCAAGCTAATTCAAATGCATATTATGTTGGACCTCTTATTTTCTAGCAAGGACTACCCCTAGTTATTATTTACTTAGTTTGACTGGTCACAAAAGTATGACTTGTATCTAGAGTATGAAGTAAATATTTTCCATAACAGCTACAAACAAGATAAACAAATCTGTCAATTGCTGGATCCTAGATGAAGCCAAGATTCCAGCTCTTAGTCAATAGAGTCAACTAATTATTCATGATACATGATTGGGGATGGTTTGGGGACGTGAAGCTTATATAGTTTAGGGGCCTTCTTTTTAAAAAAATCAAACTGTATACAAAATTAGGGCCATGAAAGTAAGCATCCTTGAGAGGTTGACTTTGTCCAGCTTCAAGGTCAATTTACCTGGAGTGTGAGGATGAGTGCAGGAGGGACCAACGAAAGCAATCACATTCCGCCTGCCCGGTCCCACTGATTCTATCTCACCAAAGCCTTATTAAACATGTGGGTCACTGATTATGATGAATGGAATGTAAATTTGAGGTGAGTTTCAGATTCACCCCAGCCAAACCATACCTGACTCCCACCAGAACTCCTGAAAATCACAAACATTCAGCCAGGATCCCACACACGAAAAGTCCCGGGTCATAACAGTATTTGAGTCATGGAAAATGAGAAAGTGGAAAAAACCTCCATCATTCCCAGCAAAGACTCGACAGACAGTACCCTTGCAAAGCTCCACCTTGCTTCTACTGAGGCAGCTTCCGGCAAGTGCCTGTTTGTACCACCAGCAAGAAACAATTCGTGCCTGATTTGAAGTTCTTACCCCGACTCATTTGGTTCTCTTATGATGACAGGCAGTTATGTCAAGTTTCACAGCATCCCCAAAACGTGCCAGAGTAGGCTGGTGAGACTCTCGGGACTCAGAGTCTATCATCAGTCACATCTCGGTTGTGACCACAGAGGGTTTTTGTGTTCTTTTTTTTTTTTAACACCAGCTCAAGGACAGAAGAATTAGTCAGGGCTCAGAGGTTCAGGAATGCTACCGTATGGGACCATAACATCACTGTAAGGCCCCACAGCTCAGCCACCAACTGAGATGGAGCAAAACAAAAAAAAACTCCCAGGTACTTTACCAGACACAGAGAGCAGCGTCCTGTTTGGGACACAGTCATTTGGCGTTCCGGTTTCTCAACCGTAGTAAGAGTGTTTCGTGCTTTTGAAACTGAAAGATGCATCCAAAAAATCTCTATGACACACCATGACTCACGCGCCCCGCTCTCCCTACCCGGCTCTCAAGGGGCTCAGTTTCTCTCTTTCACACCGGAAGTGAAAAGGAGTTGGTCAGCGTCTGTCAATTTCGCTTCCTGTTTCTCTGCTTCCCTCAGCCAGCTGAGCTGCTGGAAACAATGGATGTCACACTGCAGTGGGGACCAGACAGGCCCACCTGATGTGCCTCTAGAAGGAGCACTGCCCTACAGCAGGCTTGAAATATCCAGCGGACCAGGCTTCCAGCCTCCCGTTCTCTCATTCATTGACTAGCATTGGGTGCTCAGTCCTGTCCTACTCTTTGCGGCCCCGTGGACTGTATTCCGCCAGACTCTTCCAGGCAAGAATACCAGAAGGGGTTGCCATTTCCTACTCGAGGTGATACTTCTACTACTTCTCGACCCAGGGATCGAACCCTTGTGTCTTGTGTTTCCTGCATTGCAGGAAAACACACTAGCGCCACCTGGGAAGCCCTCCATTCATTCGAGGGACATCTATTCATTCAGCCTCTACGGAGGGCCCCAGCACCGGCCGGGTGTTGCTAGGAGCTGTGCCTGGAAAAAAGACACAGTTCCTCCTCTCCCTGTGCTCACTATCATGGGGAGACTGAGATACTAACACAGTACAGAGAGATGGGTGCTAGGATGAGAGAGCACCTGTGCTACAGGATCAAGGGGTAGGGGCAGATGGGCTGTCCTCAAGGATTCTAGGAAGGCTTCTCAGAGGAGGTGTCAACCAAGAGGAGAAGGATGATAATGATAATAATGACAATGTTAGCTAACACTGGCTGAGCACCGACAACATGCCAAGAATTTTCTCATGCCTTACACATCCATCGCTTATATTACCTTCCCCATCACCCTACAAGGTAGATAACAATATTTTTTTTCACCCTACGAAGGAGTCACCAAAATGTTCCCTCATTTGACCCAAAGCCACACAGCTAGCTGGTGGACAAGCTGATCTGTGAAGACAGCATATAGATCAAGACGTGGGGAGTCACAGATGCAAGAGTGTGGCACTTACAGAGAACCGCCAGCATCTCCTGAGCAGAGGTCACAATACTTCGGTACGTTCTATTGTGGGAAATGCTTTGTTTGTGCATTTCACCCACATGGTGATTTTTTTAAAAATATAAACCAACACTTGAAAATGGGAGATTTCCTGTAAAAATCCAGATTGCCCAGGTTATATTGGAAAATTGGGATCTGGGACCTCAGAGCAGTATTCTTCTATGGCAGCAATCCCACTCCAGGGTCTCCCTGCTGCTGCTAAGTCGCTTCAGTCGTGTCCGACTCTGTGCGACCCCATAGACGGCAGCCCACCAGGCTCCCCCGTCCCTGGGATTCTCCAGGCAAGAACACTGGAGTGGGTTGCCATTGCCCTCTCCAGAAGGGTCCCCCTAGTCTGGTCTGATAGTATCTGTCTGCTGTGTGTGATGTGGGAGAGGCTGAAAAGCTTAGAGGAAAGTTTTCAGATTTTGTTTTACAGAGATCACTCTGGTAGCTGTTTGGAAGAAGGACTGGATGAAGTACCAGCTTGGAGGTGGGAAGCTGACTAGGAAATACAGTACTGTCCAGGCCGATTCAAATTGTGGGCTGGTTTTGCAAGGATTCTCTTCTCTATTTTCTCCCTGGGGGATCAAAATGTGTCACTTACAAAGCAGCAGGTTTTCGGGTGGTGGGCGGGTCAGGTCCATAGAGAAACTCCAAAGTAACTTAGAGTCAAGTGGAGAAACCAGAAAGAGGTTCTTGGGCATTTGGGGGACTGCAGCTTTTAGTAAGTTGATTCCACATCGGGGCTGAAGCCAGCCAGCTGCAGAGACCAGGTCCATATCGTGCTGCAAGTCTAACTTCACTCTCAAGCCTCCAGACCTCCCCTACCTGCTTTGTTCTCAACCTGAAGCAGCACACAGATGCACCGTGAGCAAGGCTGGGGGGTGACTAGGGGCAAGAACTCACGTCATCTCCCCGCCAGGAGAGGAGATGGGGCTAAGCCCATGGAACTGCTAGGGAGAAAGTGGAGAAAAATGTCTCCACTTTACATGTGCCGTGAACTCATTCAGCTCGGGGACAGTCAGCAGCCAGGGCAGCAGGCAAAGACACTGACAGAGTGGTCAGCTAAGAAGTAGATCCGTGAGGGACACCGCACTCGGCAGTGGAAGGATCATGCGGGAGCTGAGGTCACACAGGACGATTCTGGCCACTGTTGGCTGTGTGTCACTGCATATATCACCAAACTTCTCTGTGTCTGTTTCCCCAGAAAGGAGGAATAACTCCTAACCCTAACCAGAGAAATAAATCCAGAAATAAAAGCTTTAAAATGAGGGCAATGACACATCTCAGGGTCTGGGAGAGCACGTCGTAAACAGCAATGTGGGGACTTCCCTGGTGATTCAGTGGCTAAGATACCGCTCCCCCAGTGCACAGGACCCTGGGTTCAATCCCTGGTCAAGGAACTAGATCGCACATGCCTCAAGGAAGATTGAAGATCCCAAGTGCTTCAACTAAGATCTGGCACAGCCAATTAAATAAATAAAATAAATATTAAAAACAACTGTAACATGACCTACAGGCCTGAGAGACATGTTGCTATTATGTTATTGCACTGTTGTTAGTCATCTCATTTTCAATCCAGGACTGACTCAAACCCTAAAGGAGAAGTCAGACAAGAGGGTCAAGCCTGCCGTTTTCCTTTTTCTCCCTTCCCTCAAAGTTCCCCAGCTCTGATGCTGTCCCAACACCCTTTCTCAGACTAGAAAACCTATGCTAAAGGTTCAGAAAGATCCTCCCGCTTCCTACTTTTAAAAGGTCCCTCAAGGAAGGATGCCCTAACAGTGGTTTTCAGGTGGTCTTTCTAGAGTTCTCAGATTTTATCCAGTGAGCATCTAGATTAATCCAAAACCTGGATTAAAAAAAAAAAGCTCAGCCAACATGCAAAAGTTGTCAAGTTTTCATACTACTTGGTTATGTATTGCTATTGTTCAGTCACTAAGTCATGTCCGACTCTTTGAGACCCTATGGACTGCAGCATGCCAGGCTTTCCTGTCCTCCACTATCTCCTGGATATTTCTCAAGTTCGTGTCCTTTGAGTCTGTGATGCTATCTAACCATCTCATCCTCTGCTGCCATCTTTTCCTTTTGCCTTCAATATCCCCAGCATCAGAGTTTTGTTTTTTTTTTTTTCCAGTGAGTCAGCTCTTTGTGTCAAGTGGCCAAAGTATTGGAGCTTCAGCTTTAGCATCAGTCTTTCCAATGACTTATGTATAGACCAGAGTTAACAGATAGATTTCAATTCACACACCAGATCTAATGATGTGAAATGCTATTTGTATTAAGAATGAATCTAAGCTGCATTTGAACCAGGCAGAAATGAATACTGTAATTGATTAGTGATGTTTGTTAAAAGGGCACAGGAATGGAATGGTTATATGTGTCCTTACGTTTGCTACCAGCGTAGACAAAATATCTAGCCTCTTTTCATTTGGATTCAATCAGATGTTTAGACCGTATAGATGCAGCCTCTGTGTGGAGGCAGAAGACTCAGAGTGTGTTAGAGGAGCCTTTCTTCCCACAGAGTCTGGTTTTAACATCCCCACCTAACGTGCACTCCATCACCCCTCTCGCTTGTTTTCTATTGAAAGCACCCTGTCATCTTTTATGTTCCCTCTCAGGAAACAGCAACCACGGAACACACACACACACACACATACAAAATCAAGATCCCATTTGCCTTGATGGATTCATTTCGATACGACTTCACTCAAGAGCTAGCCGCTTCCTGATTTCACATTTCACCATCAAAGACAAGGACCAGGGCAGAGCTGGGGGCGCGATCATTCAACAATGTACCTGGCTGAGCAACAGCTTCCCACCTGGATAAGTATAATTCCAGGATGGCAGCTTTGAACCCCATCAGCCCATTCCAGCAGCCAACAGAGGAGGCGCACCCCATCCTGTGGGCCCCCAGCCCAGGGGAATTCGAACGATGATTCATTCATTTATCAGACAAACTGTACAGCAAGCTCACGCCAAGCTCTGGGAATACAATGCTGGAAAAGACACACTTCTTCATGTTACTTAGAGAAACGTCATGAACACTGAAGATGTGGTATGCATACAATGGGATCCAACAGAGCAATTAAAAAGCGCAAAAACAGGGCTGAATTTCACAGTGATAGAAGCCAGAAACCAAAGAGCAAATTCTCTGTGGTTCCATTTATATGAAGCCCAAGAAGAGGTGAAACTAATCTATCATGATGGAGTCAGAACAGGGCTTAGCTCATGATGGGAGGAGGGAGCTACGGATGGGTAGAGACACTAGGGGGTCTTCTGGGGGGCAGAGATGTTCTATATCTCAAAGTGGGCAGTGGTTTTGTGTGTGCATGTGTGTTGTAGCTCAGTAAAATTTGTGTGTTTTTAAAGCCATCGACAGTGTCTATTTATACACCTGTTTTACAGCCAACCAAGAAAAAGGCTCAAAGACAATTCTGCCTGAGCCTAAATCCTTCCTGTGAAGTATCAGACTGGGGATTCTGTATACACATTTGTATTTCCTGGGGATCATGATGGGCAGCCCTTCCAGTCAGCCTGCAGGAGAGTGTCGGCAGAAATGCCCCTTCCCACTGCCCGTGCTTGGAGCCTGAACAAAGTTGGCCGGTTCACATTCTGAGCCTGAACAGAGGAACAAGGGGGCGATCAGAGCCTTGGTGGGGCCCAGATGGCACCTGCCAGGAGCAGGGACATGTGAGTCTCAGATCGATGACAGACCAGAGCTGGGTGTGGAGGCCCTGGGCTCCAGACTGACCTAGTTTCAAGCGAGCTGGGGCTGGCACCGATGCCTCCGAAGCTCTTTCCTCTGTTCATTGTGGGATGGAGGGAACCCAAAATAGCAACCCCCTCCCTCCACCCACACAGAGACAACAGGTGGCTGGAAAAGGAAGGTGGGAGGGGGAGGGCAATGGCTGCCAGGTGAAGGAGGGTGGGCTCCGGATGGAACTGTCTGGCTCTTCTCTGGGGCCCAACCGTGGGGCAGAGAAAGGCGGGGCAGTGACTTCATGGGTCTCTGCCACCACCGCCCACCATCCCACCCACGTCCACAGTGATGACGCCAATATGTGCGAAGCCTGGACCTCACTCCTGGGCCCAGACTCACATCTCCCACTCCCCACGCTGTTCTCAGCATCCTTACTGGAATGTGCAATGGCATTTCAAGCGGAATATAGGCCAAAAGCAAACAGCTAATTGGCTCCATCTCAGGACAGGGCCCCCAGTTCTGCCAGGTACTCTGGTCAAAACCCCCTGACTCTTCTTTCTTGCAATCCACCCGAGGGAAACCCTGATGGTTCCATCTTCAACACGTAGCCAGACTCTGACCACGTCCACCACCTCCTTGGTAGCCACCTGGTCCTAGCCACCATCATTTGAGTAACGGGATGTCCACCCAAGGAGTGCTGGAAAGAGGAAAAAATGGAAACCATCTGAGTGCCCGCTATAAAGGGAATAGGATGAATAATCGTGACTTCCTCGGGAAGAATGAATGGGACTTGGGACTTCCCTGGCAGTCCAGCGGCTGAGACTATGCTTCCAACATAGGGGGTGCGGGTTTAATCCCTAGTTGGGGAAATAAGATTCTACATGTTTTAAAAAAGCAAAACAAACAATAAAGCAGAACAAAAAAGAGAGAGGGAGAATGGGACCCACAACTCCTACTTTGAAGAGACAACTATAATATGAAGTACAAAAGCGTGTGTCGAATCAGCCCATTCTTGCTTTTTTTTTTTTTTTAAAGGTGTGTAGACGGAGGAGCCTGGTGGGCTGCAGTCCGTGGGGTCGCAAAGAGTTGGGCACGACTAAGCGACTTCACTTTCGCTTTTCACTTTCATGCATTGGAGAAGGAAATGGCAACCCACTCCAGTGTTCTTGCCTGGAGAATCCCAGAGACAGTGGGCCCCTGTCTATGGGGTCGCACAGAGTCAGACATGACTGAACCAACTTAGCAGCAGCAGCAGCAGCAGCATGATTGCATAGGAAAGTGTCTGGAACAATGCATATCAGAAATATCAACAGTGGTTGTCACTGGTTAGTGAACCTAGAGTTAAACTCTCTTTTTTATTCTTTTCTGTCTTCTGCAAGTAATTTGACAATTAGCATATATAGTATTCTTAATCAAAGAGAAGGGTTCATTCATTTTAGAAAAACATACTAAAAACTCCCAAGGCTTCCCCGAGGGCGAGCCCAGCCTGCAGGGCAGTTTCTACATCCAGACCTTGGCACCACCCGTCAGGAGCCGTTGATGTTGAGGCCCTGGCCCTCCCGCCTGGCCTCTCCTTCTCTTGGCACCAAGTGTCTATGTGTGGCTGAAGAGGGGGAAACAAAGAAAAAAGAACCACTTCCTGAAGAGTTGGTGGTGGTGGTGGCAGCTCCGTAGAAGGAGAGGTGCCCACCCAACGTGAGAACACTGAATGCAGCTCTGGGGACTGCCCGGATTCATGGACCAGCGGGGGCCTTGGTATGGCCTTGGTTGACCACAGGCCGACCAGGCTGTAAGAGAGACATGCCCATCACCACTGTGGGTCCTGTAGGGACTCTGAACCATCCTCTGCTTGGTCTGAATATGGGAATATAATTTACAGCAAGATTGAGCACAAGGCCATAGGCAATGGAACCCCACGTTGATCTCCAGAACCACCCTTTTCAGAGTGTCCAATGGAGCCCCATCTCTCCCCAAGGAACATGTGGGCTCCTCCCCAGCAACCTGGGGGGAGCTTAACAAACCCCACACTGCCCCCATTCATCCAAGTAGGATAGGAATCTCCAAACTGACTGCCTTTTATCCGTCTTCATATGCAGGGTGCCCAGCAGAGGCCAGGTGCTTAGTGCATTCTTAATCCAGAAACGTATGAATGAATGAATGAACAGGCCATCCACAAAGATGACCCACATCACTGCTTTGAAAATAAATGTCTCAGTTATGAACATCTAAGGAGCTGGAATGGCATCTATGACTTGAAGACAGAAGCTATTTTTATTTTTTATTCTTCGTAAAATTTTTATTGGCATATATTTGCTTTACAATGTTGTATTAGTTTCTACTGTACAGTGAAGTGAATCAGATATACTTATATACATATATCCCCTCATTTTGGATTTCTTTCCCATTTTGGAGAAGGAAACGGAAACCCACTCCATTATTCTTGCCTGGAAAATCCCATGGATGGAGGAGCCTGGCAGGCTCGTTCATGGGGTCATGAAGAGTCAGATACGACTGAGTGACTAACATATCCCCTCATTTTGGATTTCCTTCCCATTTAGGTCACCACAGAGCACTGAGCAGAGTTTTCTGTACAGTAGGTTCTCATTATTAATATTTTATACATATTACATTAATTATAGTAATTTATTAATTATATTAATATTTTATACATAGCATCAATAATGTTGTTGTTGTTTAGTTGCTAAGTTGTGTCAGCCTCTCTGCAGCCCACGGTCTGGGGCACACCAGGCTCCTCTGTCCATGGAATTCTCTAGGCAAGAATACCAGAGTGGGTAGCCATTCCCTTTTCCAGGAGATCTTCCCAACCTAGGGATCAAACCCGTCTCCTGATTGCAGGCAGATTCTTTACCGCTGAGCCACCAGTAAAAAACTGACATATGAGCCTGCTTATAGGTCAACCCAATTCATCCCACGCACTTTGCTCCCTCCGTGTCCTTACATTGTTGTCTACATCTATGTCTATGTTTCTGCTTTGTAAATAAGATCGTTCCACCATTTTTTTTTTTTCAGATTCCACATGTATGCATTAATATACGATATTCGTTTTTCTCTTTCTGACTTACTTCACTCTGTATGACAGCCTCTGGGTCCATCCACATGGAAGTGAAAGTCGTTCAGTCGTGTCCGACTCTGCGACCCCATGGACTGCATAGTCTATGGAATTCTCTAGGCAGGAATACTGGAGTGGGTAGCCTTTCCCTTCTCCAGGGGATCTTCCCAACCCAGGGATCGAACCCAGGTTTCCTGCATTGCAGGCAGATTCTTTACCAGCTGAGCCACAAGGGAAGCTCAAGAATCCTGGAGTGGGCATGGAAGTTGCCTTTAGAGAGAAGAAAGCAGCCAGACCTGGAGAGCAGGGGCCGGTGGGTTACAAGAATGGGTGAGAGAACCCCAC
>SJXQ01005052.1:201039-218148 GCA_006408695.1 Aepyceros melampus
CGGCTTCTGGGAAGACATGGGGCCTCACCTGGGGCAGTCCCAGAGGAGGGAGGTGACAGTGACGGGGCCCGGCCTCAGTTTCCTGCCTTTAGAGGCTGGGGGCCAGGCCACACGGGTTCAGGATAATGAGGCCCAAGTCTCATTCTCCTCTGCCTAGGCTGAGTGACCTGCCAGCGGTTGGGGGGCGGGGGCTTTTCAAGCTGGAGCCTTTGCCTGGGGTGGAAGCAGGCACGGATTGATCATAGCTAACTTCACCCAGCACTGGGAAATCAAAGAGGCAGATTCCAGGGTGTGGTGCTGGCTGGGAGAGGGGTCACTCAGTGAATCTAAGCAGCTTTCCATTGAGCGTGAGCGTGAGGCTGTTTCCAGCTGCCCTACCCTAATCTTTGGCCACTAAACTGGGTCTGATGCGGGCATAGCCCACTGTCGCCCCCAACACACACCCCGACTGTGGTCACACTCAGGTTGGCGGGATGAACACACAGAGCCGTGGATCCAAATTATGCTGAGATGCTAAGAACACAGAGAGGTCAGCCCTGGCGGCTCCAGTCCCAGTAGGGGACTTAGAAACCATCTGCTTGGCTTACCGTCTCTGCAGGCCAAGAGGACAGAGGCCAAGCTCAAATCAGGATCTGATCTGGGATCAGAAGCCAGGGCCTCAGACCCTCTGTGTACTGCACCATGGGGGAGTTTTCTAGATAAAATCAGGGCTTCCCAAGAGGCCTGAATCAGCAGGATGTGGTATCCTGCTGTTACCACATAGGGGGCAACCCCCATTCCCCATTGCTCTATAGACCCTCTGACTACCCAGCCTGGAGTTGGGGTGAGCAGGGTCACAACTGCTCCCCACTGAAGAGTTTTCTCTCCAGAAACCCGAGGGAAATAGGATAAACCGAAAGGCACCCACAGAGCCATCTGGAGTTCTCCTGGCTCCAATTTGCTGTGTGACTTTAGGTGAGTCTCTTTGCCTCTCTGGGACTCATTTTCCTGGTCTACATGAGAAAGAGTTTCATCTCTGAGGTCCATCCGACCCTAAGAGGCTGTGAATGTCCAAGCCTGGACTCATCCTTACAGTGTCCGAGGGATTCAGCCCACCAAAACCTAGCTGGTTACTAAAAACAGAAAGTACTCCCCAAAAGGTGGCCCATTTGTCTAAGAATTTAAATCCAGGTACCAATGGTCATTTTTTCTTTTCACCTGAAATTTCATTAAAGAAAGTGAACAGTTGTGCCACCTGCAAAGCATGCCCAAAGATATTGTTGGCTGGTTGACAGCTGCAGCTCCCTCCATCTGTTTATTATTATTTTTTATTAAAAAAATTTTATTTGGGCTTCCCTGGTGACTCAGATGGTAAAGAATCCACCTGCCATGTGGGAGACCTGGGTTCGATCCCTGGGTTGAGAAGATCCCTGGAGGTGGGCATGGCAACTCACTCCAGTATTCTTGCTTGAAGAATTCCCATGGACAGAGGAGCCTGGCAGGCTACAGTCCATGGGGTCACAAATTAATTAATTTTTAATTAATTATTTTATTTAAAATTTTTTATTTATTTATCTTTGTAGAATCTCCATTACCCGACCAGAGATTAAACCCAGGCCAGGGCAGTGAAAACCTGGAATCCTAACCACTAGGCCACCAGGGAACTCCCTTTATTTTTTACTTTTATCTACTTTTGCCAATGAATCTGGAACATTAATTGGGCATTTTGGCCACAATGTCTTGAGCATGCTGAAACTCCCCTTAGATGAGAAGCGCCTGGCTGATGGGGACTTTTTTCTTCTATGTTAGTTGTGGCATGTGGGATCTAGCTCCCTAACCAGGGATCAAACCTGGGCCCTCTGGAGTGTGGAGTCTTAGCCACCAGATCACCAGGGAAGTCCCTGTAATTTTTAATCAGAGAGCCTGATAGGAACTTCACATCGAATCCAACCGCCTCTCTTTACAACTGGGAAACTGAGGGCAGAGCACAAATTTTATTTAGTCCAGCACAAATTTGTAATCTTGTTCATTTTACTTCAAATCAATCCATGCAAGTCACTGAAACTTAATCGAATGGGATTCTTCAGGGGTGGAAGATCTGACAAGATTACTTGAAAATGAAGGGGAATAACTAAGAAATGTTTGAGAAAGAAGAATAATGTCCTTCCACATATCAAGAACATAGTTAAGCCTTCAGATTTACAGAAATTAAAACTGGTTATACCATTCTGGGACTAGATTAGCTAAGGGAAACGAAGAGAAAATCCAGAAGACCCAGATTTTTAATGAATTCAATAATGTCGTGTTTCTAAACAGTCAGGGGAATGATGAGTTTTCAGATATTGGTTTTGAAACAAGTTATCTCCTTTTCAAGAAAAAAGTTAAGAAATAAAAACTTTAAAGATGATTTAAAATAACTGAAACAAGTCACATCTCACACCAGATTTGAATTAAAGATGTATGTTATAAAATAAAACAACAAAAATTCTAGAAGAAAATATAGGGCAAGATTTCTGTAACTTCAATGTGGAAAATTTCTAAGTATGACATAAAACCAGCATCCATAGGGACTTCCCTGGTGGTCCAGTGGTTAAGACTTCGCATTTTCAATGCGGAAGGCTTGGGTTTGATCCCTGGTTGGTGAGCTAAGATCTCACATGCCTAGTGGCCAAAAAAACAAAACATAAGACAGAAGCAGTATTGCAATAAATTTAATGAAGACTTTAAACATGGTCCATATCAGAAAGATCTAAAAAAAAAAAAAAGCTAGCATTCATAAGGAGAAAGAAAAAGAATGTTGACCACATAAAAATTTTAAATTTAAGAATAGTGAAAAATAAAATGGCAAGTGGAGGCAAAAACATTTGCAACACATGTAACAAAGAATTAATATCCATGATATATAAAAAGAGTTTCTATAAGTCAACCAGGAAAGATAGACAACCAAAAAGAAAAACAGGCAAAAAAATATGAAGAGGTAATTAACCAGTACCCAGGTCTCCCGCATTGCAGGCAGACGCTCTAACCTCTGAGCCACCAGGGAAGCCCGAAGAAAGACAAATATCCACCAAATATATGAAAAAAAGAAAAGTCAGCTTCCCTGACATTAAAGAAACAAAAATTTAAAGCACGAGATATTTTACACCCATTATGTTGGTAACAAGTTAAGACTGTCGGTAACATCCAGCTTTGAGGACGTGGGGGACATTCAAAGCATTCCTACCATGATGCTAATCACGTCCACTGGTTCAACTTTCTTAAAAAAATTACTTCAGTATCAGCATCATCTTTCAAATTTTTAAATGCACATACACACAAAACACCACCACCTGGGAAAGGCATCCTAAAAGACATTAAACACACATGCCTGTGTTTGCTGTCTTCTCCTTGTAACAGCGGGAACAGATTAAATGCTGATGAAGAAAACGATAAAATAAATCCTGGCACACATATTTCAGATGATTGGGCAGACATTAAAGAGAATGACATAATCCATGCATACCATCATAGAAAATCACTCACAATTTATTGGGAGGTGAAAAGGGGAAGCAATTATACAGTATATATGTATATAAGTATAATATCCCATTTTGTAAATAAGTAAATACAGATTCAGACCGGTTCTGGAGAGGGACATCCAATGGGTGACCCACTGTAAGTTCTGGGATGTCTTCTACTGGAGCAGTTCCAGAATAGGCCAGGAGGTACTGGTCTCGAGACCCAGATACACATCCTGGCTCTGCAACCCAACAGCGATGAGACCGTAGTCAAGTCACTAACCTCTCTGTGTTTTGCATTTCCTGATCTGTAAAATGCAGGCACTCATAGCACCTATACTTCATATGACTGATACAAGCATTAGTAACTGAGCTAATGCCTATAAAGGTTTAAAATTGTACCAGCCACACTGCAAGCACTCAATAAATGTCACCTTCTCTTTAAAAAAAAAAAAAGATTCAAACCAAACTTTAAGCCATGGTAATATCTGTAGGGTAGGCTTAGTGGAGAATGACGGAGATGAAGAAAGGTTCCTTTTTAAAATGTTTGTTAGCATCTTTGAATATGTTTTTATAATACATATAATATTACATATGTATACTGTGTTTGTGAATTAACAGCAAAACAATATAACCGCACAGGACCCCCACACAAAGACATTATTATTTTTTATTTTAGAGATGAGGAAACTGCCCCAGTTTATATCACTTGAGACACTCAAACGCTGTGAGCTGAGACGGAAGTCTAGTCTCAGCTTGCCTGAACTGAAAGCCAGGTAGGACCCTTCCCTACCATGGCCCACCAGCCCTCAACCCAGAGCTTGGCCATGTGAATTGCTGGCTTGTTTGATGATGGCTTGGGAAGCTAGAAGTATCAAGAGATCAGGCATTATTTCTTCAAGTGTTGTATTTAACGTTTCTGATCATCAAAGTATTGAAGGGGACGGGGGAAGTATAGATAGGTTAAAAGCAGGGGAAAAAAAATACCAACCACCCAGAGACAATTATTACTAATATTTTGACATGCTTCTTCCAATATTTTCACTGTATTTTAAAAACATAATTGGTATTACATTGTCCATATGATTGTGTATCTTTCCTTGAGAATAACATTGTATCAGAGTCATCTTCTTCCATTATTAAAATCTTAATAAATATCACAACTTAAAAACATATCATTGTTTTAAATAGTGGTATTTTATCCTCTAGTTAATTTCATCCTGCTTACCCACTCCTCCCTACCCACCCACCTAACCTGCAAGCACCAAAGTGTCTTATCTGAGATAAAATGTATTGAGTACATATTCTACGGCGGACACAGAGATGACTAAGACATGCCGTACCTCATACCACACAGCAAAATTAATTCTGGGTGGATTAAAGGGCTAAAGAAAAAAAAATCACAGAAAGACTTGAATAAAGTTGATGAGCCTACTTATCAAACCTTGGTGAGGGGGAGGACTTTCTAAGCCTAAAGCTATGGGAGAAACCACAAAAGAAAAGATCACGAGATCGGGCAACTGAATGTCTTGATACCCTATAAACAGTGAGAACAAAAAAGTAAAGGTCAAATTGCAACCTGGGGAAAATATCTGCAACAAATATGACAAAAGATCAATAGCTATAATATATAATCAATATAACACACCCAATACATAATCAGGGAAAGACTTAGACCCGGGTTATCCAATATGGTAGTAATCAACTACATGTGGCTACTGAATTTTAGAATTGAAAGAAGTTAATGTAAATTAAAGACTCCAATGCTGGGAAAGACTGAGGGTGGGAGGAGAAGGGGGCCACAGAGGATGAGATGGCTGGATGGCATCACCGACTCAATGGGCATGAATTTGAGCAAACTGGGAGGCAGTGAAGGACAGAAAAGCCTGGCATGCTGCAGTCCATGGGGTTGCAAAGAGTTGGACTTAACTTAGTGAGTGAACAACAATAATAACAGTAAATTAAACAGTTTAGGAAATTAATTCAATCTAAATTTAAGCCAAGCTAAAAATTCTGTTTCTCACTCAAACTAGTCATATTTCAAAGGCTCAAGAGCCACATTTGGCTGGTTGGAAACCCAGTAAACAGTGTAGATACAGAGCATTTTGATCATCACAAAAATTCTGATTGGAAAGTGCTCATACTTTCCACAAAAGAAGACATGCAAATGACTAGCAAATACATTTTAAAAACTTCATTCTTTAAAAAAGAATGCAAATTAAACCAAGGTAGCATTTTATGCTCATCTAATTAGAAGTCAATCAGATACTGTTAATTGAAGACGGCAGAGTGATTGACCATCTGTAAAATAATTTGGCAACAGGAATTTAGAGCTGTAAAAAGTCTTGGCTCAGTAACTCAGTTTCTGGGAATATATTCTCAAGAATCATCATAAATACAGAAGCAAGGATTTCTCTGGCAGTCCAGTGGTTAGGACTATGTGCTTCCACTGTAGCGGGCACGGGTCGGGGAACGAAGATACCACATGCATCAAGGTGCAGCCAAGAGAATTTTTAAATAAAAGAGAAAAAACTGAAATACAGAAACAGTTTTATGCAGAAGCTTACATATTCCTGAGTGATTTTACATTCAGAAAGAGAGCCCAGTCTCCGGGAAGTGATTACATTCACTCTAACTCATAAATCATTAACAAAAAAATTTTTTTTTTTTACAAAAAGGTCTACTTGGGAACTACATATGAGATAAGATTGTTTTTTAAAAAAATCTTTCAAAACTAACTCGTGAGGATGGCATCAACTATAAAAATAGAGGGCTTAGGACTTCCCAGGTGGCACAGTAAGAATCTGCCTGCCAAAGCAGGGAACACGGGTTCTATCATTGGTCTGGGAAGATGCCAAGGAGCAACTAAACCTGTGTGTCACAACTGCTGAGCCCGCAGGCTGCAACTACCAAAGCCCATGCACCACAGTGCAGAGTAGCCCCTGCTCGCCACAACTAGAGAAAACCCTAATGCGGCAATGAAGGCCCAGTGCAATCAAAAATAAATGAGTTAATTTAAAGAAACAGGACCCATATATGCATAAAATGCTGTTATATATTGGAAATAAATATCATGGGGTGATGGGATTCTTAATATTCTTTATGCTGTTCGGCAACTTCTGAATTGCTAACAATGGTCGTCTGTGGCTTTCACACGTAACTAGAAAAGTTATTGAAAAATTCAGAGGAAGAGACCTAACCCAGTGATTTAAGGGCATGGGCCTCAAAGTCGGAGCAGGGCTAGCTCTTGACTTCAGACAAGGTCAGCTCAGTGTCCTCACCTGTGATACTAACACCAGCCCTGCCTTGTAAGGTGGTGAGAAAATTAAGCGAGATGTCACCTTGCAAAGAGCTAGCAAAGTCTGAGCACACACAGACCATATGCAGGAGCTACTGCTTTTATCAACACAGGCAATGTTTATTCACACTATTGCAGGTCAGACCAAGACCTAGAATCCTCTATCGAATATACTCTCAACTGCTTTTTTCAAAACTCCAAAAAGACAAAAAGAAGCTATTCCAAACTAACAATGGTCACTTTGGAGAGATGCTGTTATGTGTTTCTTTCCTCTGTTGAAAGCAGCAAGAAAATATCCTTCTGTGCATTCCAAAGCTTTTCAGGTGAGCATGCAATCTTTAGAATAATAAATATACTTTAAAAACAAAACGCAAAGCTGAATAAGTGTAACTGGCTGTGCTGTAGAGATCAGGTTTAAGCCAGGTGGCCAGGGACACATAAGTGAAGCATTTGCAGGATGGCCAGAGCCTGGGGCGACCATGAGAATCTCTGGGTGATGAGATTCTGGGGGTGATTTACATGTTTTAATATATTTTAGGTATCTTCTGATTTTCACACAGGGGGTTATTAGTGAGTATGAATTATTCTTTTCTAATCCGAAGAAGGGTAGTTCAGAAAAGAAAACTAAGCTCTCTGATCCTCAGTTGGGGAGGGAAAATGGGTCAGACAGAGACAAGTACTAAGGGGCTGGGGTTGAGGGTTAGGAGGAGGGCAGGACAGCAACCTCGGAACCTGAGAGGGGCTCACTTTGCTGGGCCTGCAAGTGGGGGTTCTGGAGGAGGCAGCCCTCACTGGCCCCTTTCCCCTCGCCCCCAGGGCACTGCGAACGCACTGGGGTAACGGTGGTAGGTTATCTGGACTGGAAAGCGGTCCCTTTTTGTTTTCTAAGCTTCCCATAAAACGTCAGTGAAGTTTCTCACTAGCAGAGGAAATAGGAGAGGAACTTGAGCTTCACCGTTCACATTGCTGACAACAAACCCATCTCATTTCTGTCCCAGAGATTTTTTTCTCTGAGAATCCGGGAATGGCCATCCCCACCCCCAAAGCGGCTCCTCGTCATTGCAAGCCCTCCTAAAGCCCCAGGCCCCAGGCCACACACCCCTGGGGAACAAAAGAGATACATTTAACTTCAAAAAAGTTCAGGATGTTACAGGGAACAAACACCTTCTCCCAGCATGGGGTGGGCCGCTCCTCTCTCTGCTCTGTGTGATTCCCTCTCTTGATTTCCAAGCTCCTCAAACTCCCCAGGGCCTCAGACAAAGCCTCAGAAGTCTCTTTGTCAACTAAAAGGAAGGGACTGCTGGGGCTCAGAGTCAGATCTGCTCGGCCCAGCACACTTCTGAGGCGCTGAATTTAGACTGTTGCTTGAAATGAGTGGGCTGTCGACTGGCGTGTGAGAAGCACTGGTGATGCAGAGAGAGGCGGAGAAAATGCAGGGGCTTGGGGGTTCGACCACAGGACCTGAGCCAGCTTGTCTGTCCACAGGCAGCGGCCCTAGATGGGGGACAAGATCCTTGGCTTGCCGTTTGTAGCAACGTGGAAGGACCTCAACATGATCACACCAAGTGAAGTAAGGTCAGACAGATACAGACAAATATCACAGGATATCACCTATATGTGGAATCTAAAATATGATGCAAGCAAACTTACCTACAAAACAGAAACAGACTCAGACATAGAAAACAAAGTTACAGTTAGCAAAGAGGAAAGTGAGGATCAGTTTAGGGAGTTTGGGATTAACAGATACATAGTACTGTATTTAAAATAAACAACAGGGACCTATAGTACAGCACAGAGACTCTATTAAATATCTTTTAATAAACTATAATGGAAAAGAATATGAAAAATAATATATGTGTGTGTGTGTGTGTGTATAACTGAATCACTTCGCAGTACAGCAGACACTAACACAACATTGTAAATTAACTGTACTTCAATTTAAAAAAAAGATGCTGGACTTGCAGGGTTGCAGAGCAGTCAATGAAATGGCTGATGATTCACGGAAAGTGCTAGTAAATAGGAACTCCCGCCAGCCTTTGTTCTGTTGTTGCCACGGCAACAGAGAAGGCCAGAGAGCTTGGATAACAAGGGGATGAAGAGGCCTGGGACCCAGAGTTGAAGTCCCAGACGTCTTTCCACACTGGCCTTGTGGTCACCTGACCTAGGGGCCTCAGTCCCCTTCTCTGTACAAAGGGGTTCACATCACCTCCAGCCCCAGCAGCCAGCACCAGGCCAGAGGCTCCTCATGGCAGGACTCGGGAGCCAAGGGAAGTGCAGGGGAGCTGTAACCTCTGGCAGAACAGTTGATCACTTGCGGAGCCCAGACAAATAGCACAAAGCCCGGGTCCCCAGGCAGCGGTTTCCTCCGAGGGGAAGAAGGAGCATTCTCTGCAGCAAAGCCCAGCAAAACAACCAAACAAGAGACATGCTTCCACGCTGCACGGCCTCGTCCAGCCTCTGAAGCTCTAGGGCCTTCTGAGGCAGCAGTGAGGCACGGAGACTCGGACTGAAGGTATGTGCCTTCTCCCCAAACAAATGCACAACACACATTGCATCAGGTAGCTCATGGAACCCTGAAGCACAAACTGGACCCCTGGGGTGGGCCGGGCCCCACCTGGGGCTCAGGATGAACCTAGACAGTGGCCCCCACCATGGGCAGAGGAAACAGAAACCAGGCTGGAGGCGAAGCAGCCTTGGTGAGTTACTAGGCAGGGCCTCCATCCTCAGTTCTGCAGCCTGAGCACCTGTCCTGACTGGTGTCGTTCTGGCTGCCTCTGAGGTGACTCATCTCCTCTCCCAGGGCCCCCTGAACCGTGGGCAGAACAAAGAGAGGTCCTTAGGCCCTAAAAGTGCCCCTTTTAGATTCACTCATGATCTGGGGTCAGTGGATAACGGGATTCCCCGAAAGCAGCTCTTTGAGTGCTGGGGAGGGTCCTTGGGCTGAAAGATCCACTTTCAGAGATGACAGTCCCGTTTCCCTCAGCTCCCTGACACTCCGGCCCCAGCATCAGTCTCTAGCCCCAGCATCAGTCTCTAGCTCCAGCATGCAGCCGCACTCTTGAAGGACCCAGGCACTGGAATGATACCCGGTTGACCAGGGGAGCCCTCTTAAGAAATCCTCAAGCATGTTTTCAATCTCCTCTTCCCTCCACCAATCTACTACCAAGACTTGACCTGGAACCTCACAGTTCAACCCGTGGCCACGGTGGCTCTATGTTTAGCAGAGCCTCTGGAGGAAAGAGCTCTCAGGATTACTGAATTTTAGACTTTTAGCTTTTCTGCCCCAGCTCCCTGTCAGAGAAGGGAAGTCGGAAGGGAGCTCAGAAGAGAAAAGAATATGGAGGGAGATGGGGCAGCCCATACCTCACTGTAGAGTGGAAACCAAAGAGGGCTTCCTGGGGGAGGAAGCCTTGGGCCAGGGCCTGGCTGAGGGTGAGAGTGGGGGCGGAGCAGCTCCAACTTCCTTCCGCCCCCCACCCGACTCCTTCCCACGCCCCGCCCAGCCCTCACCCTGGGTGCACGGCCGAGTCATGCCAGCACCTTCCTCCCCCCTGACTGTCTTATCAAGGACCAGGGCCAGCCCTACATGCTGAGCAGACCAACCTCAGAGGGATACCAAGGGCAGGCCCTGAGTTTGCCCCCTTCCCAGGCAGGTCCCGGCCTCCACAGACAAACAGCCCAGGTGAGTGCCAGTGGGTTATGGCTTATAGGCCATGGGGACACGTTTTACTTTCCAGCTTGTGACAACCTAGCAGAGCGGTCCAGGCACAGAATCAAGGGAACATCACAGTTTGCATGCTGGTTCTGATAGGTGGATCCAGAGTCTCACAAACACCTTCCCTTCTGGAATATTGGGGATGGGGGAGTGTGTTGGTTCACGCAAAAGCAGGCTTCCTCTAGTAGACAGGCTCAGTGTGGCAAGGGTAAGGGCATCCTGCTGGGCTGACAGCAGGAACCCTGGATCCTTGTTGGTTCTTTAACCTGCCAAGCGACTAGGGGTGTGTCACTAAAAATGGGGCCAGTGTTATCTGTGCTGCCTTCCTCCCCATGGTGGTTAGAGATCAGCTACAACAATGAATGTGAAAGTTCAGCTCTGGGAGGATTGACAGTCAGAAGTTGTTATTGATCACGCACAGCCACCACAACCCTCCCCTGGATGCGGGGTGGGGGGGTGGGCAGAGCAGGAACCCTCCCCCTGTTTTGCAAATGAAAAAAGTTGGGGCTCAAAGGACAGCAGCTTTCACTCCAAAATGTCAGGAACTGGTTTTGGCTTGACCTCTTTCTCAGAAGGCAGCTGGAATCCCCAGGCTCTTGAGGGTCTCCATGGCCTGGCTAGGCTCCCTGGATTCACCAGGCAGTCAGAAGGAGGTACAAATAGCCAAGGATTTAGTATCAGGAGATAGGAGTTCAGATCCTGGTTGTTGCTTTTCCCCCCTGGGGTGTTGGAGTCACTTCCCTTAGCTTCGGTTCCTGGTTTATAGCACGGGGGCAGCCCCTCCTACCCCTAACCCCCACATCTGAAGGGGCTGTGAGATGCTGCTGGAAAAAGTGCTTTATAAAGTGCCACGCTGCATGAGAAGCACTACAGTTGTCCAAACCACTGACCACCCAGGCCACCTCAAGGCTGCTCTGCAACTAGGAAAGCACCTGCCTCTGTAATTGTGGGTTTGTGTGTTTCACACCCTGCCTTGGTCTCTAGCTCTTTAGAGAAAGTCTTGTCTACTCTTTTATGTGCAGGTATCTGTGGGTGGCAGCAGAGCTTCAAGAGTAAAAATAAAGTGGACTTTGTACGATGACCCAAAGCCCATCACCGTAGAATGGATCCATAGACTGTGTTGTATCACACAATGGAACGAACCTTCCTCATACAGCAACAAAGAACAAACTTCCGCCATAACACAGTAACACCGATGGATCTCCCGAGCATAATGTCGAGTGAAAAAAGCCAGACACAAAAGAGTCGACTGTGTAATACCATTTAGATAAAGTTCAAGAACAGACAAAACCAAACTATGATGATAGAAGCCAGGATGGTGGATACCTGGGTGGGGAAGGGTGGGTGACAAGGAAGCACAGGAGGGGGGCTTCTGGGTACTGGTCAGGTTGTGTTTCTTGATCTGGGTGCTGGTGACATGGGCATGTTCAGTTTGTGAAGTCGCTGAAGCTGTGCAAGTGTTCCTGCACTTTTCTGGGTGTGTCCTATATTTAAATAGAACAATCTAGAAATTAAGAGTCTGAGTTCAAGTCTGAGCTCTGCCATTAATGAAACTCTTGGCTTCCTCTTTCTCCTCTCCTCTCCTCTCTCCACTGAAGATAGGAATATTAATGATACCTGTCTCTAATGGTCCCAAATGTCAACTGTTTAAATTTCACCTTCCTCGGGCCTCCCTAGTGATCCAGTGATTAAGACGCTACATTTCCACTTCAGGGGACATGATTTTGATCCCTGGTCAGGGAACTAAGATCCAACATGCTGTGCAATGCAACCAGAATAATAATAATAATGATAAGCACATTAAATTCCATCTTCCTGATATTTACTTTGTACAAGTGCCAAGTATTAATATTTTTCCTTTAAACCAACTCAACAGTTTAAATAATTTAAAATAATATTTTATATCATTCTCACAAATTATGGGTTTGGTGTGCTAATTATCTGTTTTCTAGAGTATTAAATTAATATAAATTAAAACAAACACATAGTTGTTGAGATAAAGATGTTGATCTGTAAGCCACCTCAAATCATCTTCCATATCAGTGATAATGGCATACTCAAATTTAAAAAAATAAGATAATGAGTACTTAGAACACCTGGTGCTGTGCAGACCCTCGGTAAGTAGAAACCATTAACATCATCAGCATCACCACCACATACAGGTCCAATAAATACTTACTTCCAGTGCATCTCAGAGGGTCAAACCAACATGCTCTGCCCTCAGCAGAGCTTAACGAATTAAGGATGTGGAACCCATTCTGAAACTTGGCGATCTGCTGGAATGCACACCCAGGTGAGGGCTCCACATGGGTCTAGACTGGGTGGGAGCTCTGGGCTACACCTACCCTCCACCCCAGGCCAGGGCTGACCCCTCTCCAGATGCCTGGCTAACCCTCCTCTTTCATCAGGCAGAGGCTAACCACCCCTGGGCCCATCCCCACATTTCACACAACTTCAGGCTCCTCATCATTAAAACAGGGCCAGTGGCTATGGCTCTCCGGAACCTCCCACCAATGGGTCCAGATCACTAGACAAAGTCATCCTAGGAGAGCTCTGGATGCTCAACAAATAAAGAAAAGTCTGTCGCAGTTATCTCAAATTTGTCCTCTGAGACTGCCTGGGCCCCCTCCCTCAATCACTTGGAGTGTCCATTCCAAGTGATTAAAAAATAAAAATAAAAAAAACCCCTGATCCTGGGACTTTCCTGGTGGTCCCCTGGTTAAGACTCGGCACTCCCAGGCAGTGGTATGGATTTTCTTCCCAGATCAGGGAACTAAGATCCTGCAGGCCGAATGGGCAGTCAACAACAACAAAAAACTCTGAACCTGAGAGTGGTAATAAACCATTCGGGTTGCCCTTCTTTTTAAGTAAATTCAGCTAATCAACAATCAGATTTATTGGAACTAGACTAGGGTAGGGGTTATTCCATTTTCTAAAAAGGCTTTTGGTATTTAGAATGGCCATAACTGTTGATTCAAATAATTTTACTTAAAGGAAATAAAGGTATGAAAAAAGTATTTGTGTAAAAATACTTATCACACATTTATTTTTAATAGCAAAAAAATGAGAATGTAAACAATACAAATGTCCAGTAATAGGAATTAAAAAACATCAGGACTTTCATATATTAGCTATTGCACAGCCATTCAAAAACATGTTCTATAAGTCTATGACATAGGTAGACACTCAAGATATATGTTAAAAGAAAAAAGCAGCTTACAAATACGTCCATATATACATACATTTATGTGTATATATCTTTCTGCTGCTGCTGCTGCTGCTGCTAAGTCGCTTTAGTCGTGTCCGACTCTGTGGGACCCCATAGACGACAGTCCACCAGGCTCCCCTGTCCCTGGGATTCTCCAGGCAAGAACACTGGAGTGGGTTGCCATTTCCTTCTCCAATGCATGAAAGTGAAAAGTGAAAGGGAAGTCGCTCAACTGTATCTGACTCCTAGCAACCCCATGGACTGCAGCCTACCAGGCTCCTCTGTCCATGGGGTTATAAATACATACACATGTCTTTTATTTATATAATACATATGTCATACATGATACTGATACTGATTTATAATTTTTATAAATTATAATCACAAATATTTTGTTTATAATTTATTTATAATTATAAATAAAAATATATTCCTTAATATGTTAACAGTGATCATAATATATGATAAGACTGTGGGTGACTATTATTTTTATACTCTACTATACTTGGTTGTTCTCAATAAACATGCATTATTTTTATTATTAAGGAAAATCATATAATAAAAAAGTTATATGTCATATATAATTATACAAACAAATACATGGAACTTTTAAAAAGGTTTTCTGCAGATCCCTTTTATGTTATTAAATTTATCATAAAATCATAATACATATTTTTTGAAAAATAAAACAAAACAATACAGAGGTGCATAATAAAAACAAAAACTCAACTCAACCTCACTTTTCCGTTTCTACCAAGTCTTGTCCCCCATAATTCATCTCTGTTATTATTATTTTGATGAATATTAAGCAAAACCTTTTTCCGTGAATGTAGAAACATATCTGGTTGTTCAATTCACTCATATTTTTATGTTATGAAAATAAGATGGCAATACACAAATTGTTCTGAAATGTCACTAAGCAGAACGGCTGTCTCTCCAAGTTGGTATGTTGTGATCTGTGTCCTCTCTCTTCACTGTATCATATTCCAGAATAGAATTGGAGTGAAACCTATTTGCCTTCTGTCCTATTTTTCGTTATCCCTCGGTGGCCTAATACCCTTGCATATATTGATTTGCACATTGAGGAACACATGAGAGCTCTCTAAAAATAACACTGTGTAAGAGCATTTTTAAAAAAATGTGACTTTTGCCATTTTATCCTTCAAAAAAAGGCTATATAGATTTTTCAGGTTGTTTTCGATGGTATTCTTTAAATAAGATCCCAATCCAGATTGAGGAATCTAAGGGACCATCTTGGGGTAGGGGGCGACATCCCCAGACACAGAGCCTATAAAAGGCTGAGTCAGGACTGACACCCGACTCCCCCAACTTCTAGACCCTTCTCACCTGTAGTAACACGGTTATTGTGCTAAAAGGACCCGGAAGCCTTTCCCCTCAGCGTGGAAAACCAATCTCACCACCAAAGCAGCAAACTCCTGCTCATTCTTCAGGTGTCAGCTTGGATGTCACTCCCTCCAGGAAGCCTTCCTTGACTTTCCCAGAGATTAGGCTCATGCATAGTCCCGGCTGCCTGTTGGATGGTCTCCCCAACTAGACTGGAAACTCAGTGCTTGGAGGTAGGAAATGGCATGCTGGTCAGTCTCTTTCCTGTGCCCGTGCTCAAAGCCTCCCTTCATTCATTCATTCATTCAATAATAAAGAGCTGTGTGCCAGTGCTGGGGGAGAAAGGACGGGTTGGAGAACAAAAGAAAGAAACAGAAACGTTTCCAACAAGCACCAGGACTTTAGAAATGCTGAATGTTGCCCTATCAAGCTGGAGACCCTGGTGCCGTGAAGCCGACTGTGCTGACGACCCACTTTGCACCTTTCCCACAGGGCACTCAGCCAACCTCACAACATCCATCCAGAGAGGTTCTGCTCTGCCCATTTTCCAGATGGGATATGAGGCTCCAAGAGACGAGACTGCGGCCAAGGACACAGAGCAAGGTCTCTCCATCTCCGAGGCTCCCCATCTATTATAACACAGCAAAAGTCCTCAAAGGGCAGAGGAAGCAGCCGCCTGAGAAAAGAGAGAGCTCTGTGCTGACGAGGAGACCTGGGGGCTCAGTCCAGATCTCACTGTTGGTTAGCTGTGTGCCTGGGGAAATTCACCTAACCACTCTGATCCTCAGTCACTTCAGCTGAAAAACGAGTTCAGTTAACACTTGTCGTACTCTACTAGGTGGCCTCATTTTCTCAATCCAAATCTAGGCCTTCTAGTCGATCAAGTCTAATCTTACAGGAGCAACAAAAGAGAAACTGTGAATGCTGAGTCCTCAAGAAGTGTGATTCGCATACGAGCCATGGGCTGTGGGACATTTCTTGCACACCCACCATGGGGAGGCCTGCAGCAGGTCTGGTGGGATGGCAGTGAAGAAGGCAGGTCAGTTCATTCAAGGGCATCAGCTGAGCCTGCAGGCACATAGCCTCCATAAGGAAACATGAATAAGTCCTGAGAGGCTGGGGTGGATGGGGCCTGAGTTGACCAGCCTCACACTCACCCAGAGGAGCAAGTGCACTAGGTTTTATAAGCTCTTCAACTGTTCTTGCCTGGAGAATCCCGTGGACAGAAGAACCCAGCGAGCTATGGCCCATGGGCTCACAATGAGTTAGACATGAATGAAGTGACTTAGCATGTATGCAGGCACATGTCATAAATGATGGAAACTTCCAGAAGCCCTGTAATGCAGGGCTTATCCCCAGTCCCAGTCTCAGAAAGGGGAAATGACCTGCCCAAGGTTACACATCAAGTCAAAATGGAAAGTTGGCATCAGGGCCCCCTAAACCCTAGACTCTCCACCCAGAAATGACCATCATAACAACTCTGGTTTCTGGAGCCCTTAGCAGAAGCCAGGACTGTGCTATGCTCTTTATATACATTACATGCTTCATCTTCAAACCATCCCATTTTACAGATGAAGGGTTTAGGTAACTGACTTCAGTCCTTGACTCAAGGTTTCACCACAGGGATATGAACTCAGTGTCATCAGAGGGCAAAACCCAGGTCGCAGATGTGGCTGGGAAAGGTGGGAGGGAGGGTGCCCTGACCTGTCCCTGCAGGTTGCATGGCCACCCAGGACTCCAGGAAAAGTACACACACTGAGCCACCTTACAGAGCCAGCACACCTCAGTCCATGGCAAACTTGGGTTCTCTACACTCTGCTCCTCCCACAAAGCCCTGGCACCCGATGACACCTTCCCACTAGAGAGAAAGAGTCAAACTGTCCAGGTCCCAGATCAGACAAATCCCCCACCTCCAGCTCCCACGGCGGTGCAGCCTGGGGGCAGGGGTCCTAGAACCGGAGACTGGGGCCTTGGCATCATTCAAATCCCTGGTTGCAGATAAGCCAACAGAGGCGCTGAGTGATCCTGTGAAGCAGAGGTGGGAGGACTCCACCACCTCAGTTACGCA
>SJXQ01005052.1:219168-239953 GCA_006408695.1 Aepyceros melampus
GCGCGAGGGGGTGGGCGGCCGGAGGGAAGGGCTGGAGGAGACAGACGGGGCGTCTGTAGACGGCGGTGGCTGGGGAGGGGCTGGACGCTTTAGGGGGGTGAGGGTCCCTTCCACCCGGACGAGGTCAGGCAGCTACCTGAGGTACTGCGCTGCTTTCAGTTTTCCAAAGACTAACAGAAAAGAATAAAAACCACACCCTTGACTGTAATGAAGACTCTGAGATCAAGTAAAAAGCCAATTTTTTTGTTTGTTTTCTTTGGGTATATGCGGGTGGAGGGTAGTGGCAAAGGTTGTGGAATGAGATATATGAGGGTTCAAATCTTGGTTTAAACCTCCTGAGGCCAAGCAGCTTACCTTCTGAGCCTCGGTTACCTGGTTACCTCCTCTGTGAAATGGAAAGCTCCACCCACTCCCCATTGGGGTTGGGAAGATGGAAAGAGGCCACGCCCCCGACGTGGGGAGGTGCGCAAAAAAAAAACTCTCCCTTCTGGGCTGCAGTTGTGTCAACTGAGTGTGGTAATAGGGGCCATGAAGGGCCACTTAATACATACCACTAGTGTGACCAACAAAAGCTTCCTAAACATGAAGTGTTATTTATTTTAGGCTACAGTGGCATTGGGAATCTTACTTCCTCCACCAGGGATCAACTGGAGTCTTTGTAAGGGAGAGCATGGAGTACTAACCGATGGACTGCCAGGAAATTCGCAACATCGTTTTAAGAGAAAAATTATCCAGAGGATGGGTCCTTGAAATATAAGCAGAGTGGGGTCTGCGTCTCTGGTGCTTCTCCAGGAAAGAATACTAGAGTGGATAGCCATTCCCTTCTCCAGGGGGTCTTCCCAACCCAGGGATCAAACCCAGGTCTCCTGCATTGCAGGCAGATTCTTTACCATCCGAGCCACCTCTGAGGAAGCCCTTCCAGTGCTTAGCCTGGGGCAATGATTTGTTGGATAAACAAACCCAACTGAAGGAAGGATGAAAAATCTGGGATTTCCAGTTACAGGACAGGAAGGATGGATGGTAGGCTGAGGAGGAGGGGGTGCGATAGGGAGAAAAAGGTTGCAGAGCTGGAAAAGGGCTGGCTGATGCCTCTGTGTCACCTCTGGAGAGGTGTGGAGGCACCTCCAAATCCTACGTGGGGTGGAGTGTGCCCCTCAATCGCACTTATAACAGGTCTCGATCCCAGACCTTGATCCTTCCCTTGTGGGGAATGGATTCAAACTTCTCAGCAGCCTCCCAGTCCGATGTTAGCAGAGACCGGGGAGTGTTGGATGCTGGGAGCTGAGAAAACCTCAGAACCGAGGGAGAGAGAGGCCCTCCCCCGCAGCCCCAAGCAGGGTGCTGCAAGGCCTGGCTCCAACTCTTACTCTCCAGCTCTTCACACTCGGCTCACTGTCACGTCCCTGAACCGCTTTGGCCCTGCCTGGCATGGCCCAGATTATGAAAAGCCCCAAGGAGCCAGGGTCTGGGGTCCATCTACCCATCCTGGAGTGAGGGACCTGAGCCCAGGCCCCGGAGAGGCTGAGCCCTTCCCCGCATCTGCTTTGCAGAATGCCAACCAGCCTGCCTTTTCCTCAACAGCCAGAGGGTTATTTCAGCAACACTGACATAGAGATTGCACCATCCACACACAGCCTGATACAAGTCTGGCATCCATGGAGGAACCCTCTCCTGTGCTTTCTCATAAAATACTACCTGTGGGGATTCACCTCCAATTCCCACCTCATCCCCATAGCAGAGATGGAGGGTTGGGTGGGGATTTTCATCACTGAGTCTGCTGCAAGGACTAGGGGGTCAGTGCCCACCACCTCCCACTCGTGACAGCTAAGGGCTCACTTGTGAGATGTGTCCCCTTCCCCTCTCAATCCCCCCAGGCCTCCCTCCCTTCATCCTGGTCTAAGACCGCCCGCACCCCCCAACCCCGCCCCCAGGCCATAGGCATTGCTCCAGGCCTGGGCACCCTGGGCAGGAAGCTGGCAGAGACCAGGACCGCCAATGGAACTGGGGCAGATGGTTTTTACCGAGGAGGAAGTTGACAGTTTCACTTCAAACACGGGTGACGCAGGCCCCACACTGCCTGCTCCCCTGTCCCACCCCTGCCTGAGCCTGTCCGCCCCGCCCCCTCCTCCCAGAGAGGGAGACACAAGGCCAGACACCCTCAACTTGGGCGCCGAGCTTGCGGAGGCTGAGGTGGGAGGAGGCCGCGCCCATGGGGTCTCAGCATCCGCCACTGGCCGCCCTGTACCTGCTGGAGCTGCTGGGTGAGTACCCCTTCTGGGG
This sequence comes from Aepyceros melampus, assembly GCA_006408695.1. Classification (NCBI taxonomy): domain Eukaryota; kingdom Metazoa; phylum Chordata; class Mammalia; order Artiodactyla; family Bovidae; genus Aepyceros; species Aepyceros melampus. The sequence continues at coordinate 221,449 of SJXQ01005052.1, forward strand.
CATTTGCCGGGGGTACTTGGGCTCGGGGTACAAGAAAGAAGATGCCAGCATCAGATCCCTCGGTCTGACTCAGGCCTGCATGTCACCTCTCTAGAGTATTGCGGAGAGTTGGGGCCACCAGGATCACCGTCTTGTCCCCCACTCCCAGCTCGGCTCTGGGCTCTGCTTGTCCCACCACAAGGGCCCTACCTCTCCTTCTCTCTTGCACTGTTGGAGGGTTGGGGACCTTACTGTCCCCTTCCAGATGGAATCCATCCTCAGATCGGGCTCTGAGCCTAGAACTTGAGTTGTCCTGCTCTCATTCGGTGCCGGCTTCCCTCTGCAGCTACCCACCCTCACCCCTGCCTTATGAGTGTCTAGCCTTGACTTGGGTACCTCCAGGAACAGGAAACTCACCATCTCCTGGGCAATTCTGGTGATGCTCTGGACAGAGCGGGCCAAGGCAGGGTGGGGACCGGATCTCAGTTGAGCAGATGTCAAAAACGTAAGTCTTAGTTCCTAGTCACTCTGTTTCCATCCCAAGGGCCTCAGTCAGACCTCCCAGGCAGATGTGAGCTCACACTGGGTCTGCTGTCACTCCAGACCTGGATAGGGACTTCCTAACCCTTACCCAAGGGTGACTGTGGAAATGACCTGGGGCCTCTGGAGAAGCTGGCTGGGGATAAGGTGGGTGAGCCTGGGGTCTCCTGTCTGCTGGAGGGGAGATGGTGGAAGAGGCAGCCCTCATCCCTGAGGTCTTGGGACACTAGCTCGGGACTGGAGCCCTGCTGCTGGGGCATCAGCGACCTAGCCGGTGGGGAGGATCCTGAGCAAGCGGGAGACAAGTGAGATCAGTGTACTTTGTGGTCTGAACTCTGGGGTCTAAGTTTGGCCCTGTACGACCTCAAATAGGACTCGAGCCTCTCCAGGCCTCTACCTCCTTTTTTATAAAATGCAGGGGCATGAACTGGGTGAGATCTGACCACTTCTCAAGAGTATGGAAGGTGTGGCAGTTGAGAGAGGTGACTGACTCAGGATGGGAACAGGTGAGAACAGATGGCAGCTTGAGGCTTCCCAGTTTAGGAGGAAAGGACTCAGGGGACATAGCCTGCTTAGTGGGGCACCTCAGTTCCTCCTAGAAAATGGTGTGTATGTGTGAATATGTGTGTGAGAGGTGTGTGTGTACTTGTGTGTGTTTTCACAGGCGAAACATGGCTTCTGCATGTAGCTTGCCTTCCCCCGGGCATGTGGTGATGGCTCATGTGCACACATATTCTAATGACTGTTCTTCCATGGATCTGCAGGAGACGCAGAGTGCCTTCTGTCCCCAGGGTGGAGGCTGAGGGATAGGCCCTGGTTACTTTCCAGTACCTTCCTGAGCAGCTGCTGTGGCCTCCTTGGCCCTGGAGAGTCCAAAAACCAAGGTCCTAGGCCTCCCCTTCCCTGGTGGCTCAGGGGAGGGGGAGGTAAAGGTGGTAAAGAATCCGCCTGCAATGTAGGAGACCTGGGTTCAATCCCTGAGTTGGGGAGATCCTCTGGAGGAGGGCATGGCAACCCACTCCAGTATTCTTGCCTGGAGAATCCCCGTGGACAGAGGAGCCGGGCAGGCTACAGTCCATGGGGTGGCAAAGAGTCAGACACGACTGAGCGACTAAGTACACAACCCCCCCACCCCAACCACCTATTCCTTACCTGCGGCCTCTGACCCCACTGGGTCAAGGGGCTGGCCAAATTCCCAGCTGAAGGTGGGGGTGGGATCCTTCTCTGCAGGCCTCTCCCTGAATCCCATCAAGGGCAAGGCTCCTGGCAGGATCAGGCCCAGCAGAGCCAGAGTCGAGAAGGCAGGGCGCTCACCAGAGTATAGGAACCATATGGAAGTCCAGGAGCACAGGGTTCCCAGTGTGTATGTGTGTGGGTGTAACTGATGGATAATAAACATTTCCACTGTTCAGTGGGTCACAGCTTAAAAAATACTTTGAAAGCCATTTTCTTCTGAAAGCTTCACAACAGCCTAGTAAGCAGGTAGCCTAGTAAGCAGCCTAGTAAGCAGGGCCCATTGCCCCCATTTTACAGTGTGGAAAACTAAGGTCCAGAAGGAGCAGCTGATGAGCTGCAGAGCCCACCCCAGCCCAGCGCTCCTGCTTCCATGGAGCCCCTCCATGGCCCTGGCCAAGAGCAAAGACACACCAAAGCCATGCCCATGACTAGGAAAATGGCCGCAGGACACAACCGCCACCAGCAGACAGACAGCCACCAAGGGTTGGGGACACCTAGGCCCAGGGTTGGGCAAGCAACACAGGCACCCTTCAAGCTGTTCTAAGCAGAGACGACCCAACGCCAGAACCCTGGGGACACTTCAGCCTCCTGTCTGGCCACGAAAGTTGTGCCCATGGCTTGGGGACTTTTGGTACATGGAAATACCAATGGCCTCGTTTTCTCCACAGTGGCTCTTAGCTCCAACCTGCCGGGGGCTCACCTGCTGAAGGTGGGGCATGGAGGCAGCTCTCATCACTACCCAGCCACTCAGGTCTAGCCACCAGGGTTACAGAAACTGACACTAAGGTGTGGTAAAGTCACGGGCTCAGCAGTCTGAATTCTGGTCTCCTCCCTTGCCGGTTAGGTGACTATGGACCCATTCTGTAAGCTTCAGTGTCCTATGTGAAACTTGAATAATAACAGCACCTGTCTTATAGCAATTTCTAAGGATTAAATGAATCAATGAATGTAGATTTCAGCAGGAACATTAGCTTGTATAGTAAGTGCTGAGTAATCATTAATAATAATAATACATTAATTTATATAATTATTAACATAATTAGTAACATAATTACATAACTTATTTATTATTTATCATAATACATTCTCCAGGCAAGAATACTGAAGCAGGTTGCTATTTCCTTCTCCAGGGGAATCTGCCCAGCCCAGGAATTGAACTCAGGTCTCCTGCATTGCAGGCAGATTCTTTACCGTCTGAGCCACCAGAGAAGCCTATGGGTACATAATAAATATATACATTTATTATATAATTTATTATAAAGATTAATTATTGTTTATTATGTGAATTTATTATTATCATTATTATCAGAGTCAACAAGAAATCAGGTGAGGCAGGACCCAGTGGGGAAGACTTGAGCCTAGCGATCAGGCTTTCTGTCCTCCAATCCTCCTGTTCTGGCTAATAATTCGTTCATTTCTTCATTTCCATATATTTATTGAGCGTCTACTATGTGCCCAGTTCTGTGTAAAGCTCTGGGGATACAGCAGTGAACCAGACAAGAGCCCCCCTCATAGACAGAGCACCCGAAATTTTACAAATTTCTAAATTTTGTCATTAGCGTCATGAAGGAAACAGTAACCACTGAGCCTCTGGGACCAAGTTCACATTTGACGGGGACCCCAGCCCGAGGGGCTGCTCTCTGAGGAGATGACCTCATCTGAGACCCAAATGACAGAAGGATCCAGTCAGGCAGGGAAAAGCGGGAGGAGTGACCCAGGCAGAGGGCACGTGGAGGGTGAAGGCAACGAGCAGGACAGGCCTAGAGGGGCTGGATGTCCACAGTGGAGGTGGGGAGAGGGGACGCCCACTGTGAGCCTACCTCCTGGTCTGAAGTCTCAGAGTGCAGAGCTGAGGCCATTGCTGGCTCTGAGTGCAAAGAATCAGGCCCCTAGAAGCCCCGAGTTCCCCACCTCCATCGGGGAGCAGAAGACCTGGGAGCTCAGGGCCCCCACTGACCCCTCCGGTCACCCTGTCCTGTGCCAACAGCTCAGAGGGGTTTTCCTGCAGCAACCGTGGGACCACGGAGGGACTTCTGCTGCTGCTAAGTCGTTTCAGTCGTGTCCGACCGACTCTGTGCGACCCAATGGACGGCAGCCATCAGGCTCCCCCGTCCCTGGGACTCTCCAGGCAAGAACACGAGTGGGTTGCCATTTCCTTCTCCAATGCATGAAAGTGGAAAGTGAAAGTGAAGTCGCTCAGTCCTGTCTGACTCTTAGTGACCCCATGGACTGTAACCTACCAGGCTCCTCCATCCATGGGATTTTCCAGGCAAGAGTACTGGAGTGGGGTGCCATTGCCTTCTCCGATGGAGGGACTTCACCATCCTACAAAACTGATTGAATGCCTATTCTATGTGCATGCACGTGGGTACCTTGTGAGCATGTGTGTGTGTGTGCTCCCCATATGTGTGCCTGTGTTGTGCATGCACATGTGCAAAGGCCTATGGGGCTCTGAAGCAATGCAGAACTGGGTTTGATGTCTTTGAGATCACTCACAGATGACAGGAACATGCCTCTGAGACTCAGCCTTCTCATCTATAGAATGGGGATAACCGCTGTGCCCATCTCAAAGGATAATTGTTATCCTTAAATCTGGTTCGTTCATTCATTCATTCAGACAGCAAGTATTTATCGAGCACTTGTTATTCTAAGTGCCAGGGACACAGCAGTGAACACTCAAAATTCCTGTCCAGCTGGAGCTGACATCGTAGATGGAGGTGTGATGAGGAGACAGACAAGAGACAAGCAAGTCAAGGATTATATGGGTGTTAGGAGGTCAGGAGTGATTTGGGGTTGGGGGTTAGGGGCTCTGGGGGCTGCGCTGTACCCAGAGAGGGTGCAGTGGGTCTCATAAGATCACATTTGAGCAAATACACGTAGGAAGTGAGTGATTCCACTGTACCATGCGGGCCCAGGAAGGAGGGTGGCAGTCACATGCAGGCTGGTGGCAGGGCAGCCATGAAGGCCTCCGTGAGGACGGGGCATTTTCTCCATCAAACTCGAGGCACCTGGGGCTAAGCCGAGGAAAAAGGGTGCTGATCACCCTGGAGAGAAACGGGACCTCTCCAGGTCCACAAGCCGTTATCTTGAACCTCTGGCTGGATGCGTTTGGGAACTCAAATTTTCCAGGCGGTGGAAGGTACTGTTGGTATGTGCTGGATGCTCACAGCACACCAAGGAAGTCTGGGCAGCATGCTTAATCAAGCACGCTCCCATTTCTGCAGTGCAACTACATTCGTGCACTAAAATCATAAATACCTTCCCACCAGATGTGTCAGAAAAGACTTCGTTTTGGCTTTGAATGACAGATAGCATGGGGGCCGTGGCCCAATGTTACTTCCTCTAACTTCCGTGTCACCACTCCTGCCCTGTCCTTGCTGTGTACCCCTGAGGAGCTTGGCCCTCACGTTCCCCCAGGAACTCTGGTACTCCCTTCTCCTTGGGGGTACAACTGAGATGTGTGGTGGGAGCAGAACAGGAAATTAGTGACGGTCGGCAGAGGCAACAAGGGTCCCACAGACACCCCTGTGGGGTGAAGCCCTCTTTCTCTTTGGCCTCAGTTTCCCCATCGGTACCACGGGGCCAGCAGGCTCTAGGCTCTCCCAGTGGTAGAGCCCCATAGGGCCCTGCCAAGTGATGGTGATGAGATTTCTGTCCTGACCCTACCACCAGCGGGCTGTGTGACCTTGGGCTAGTCGCTCAGCCTCTCTGAACATCAGTTTCTTGATCTGAAAGTAGAGATGGGGTCCGTCCCTTCTTCACAGGGCTGTGGATGGAAAAGACGAGCCCTTGTGCAGGTTTTGGAGTAAGTGAGGCTCTGAAAAGAAAGGAGGGCTGGTCCGTGTGACAGTGGAACCACATACGGCAAGTGTGAAACTCATGCAAATTCAATCAGACAAACAAGGCCACCAGGGAGAGCGTGGAATCGCAGTTCAGATATGAAGGCCATTCTGCCCAGGAGCTGCTCACTGTTGCTTGTTGGCGCAGACTCTGGGTGGGTGAGATTAGAAACTCGAATCTGCTGTTCCTTCTGTGGGTACCAGCCCCCCAGCTTCTCCTGGCATGAACCCCGTGTGATTCTCTGAGCATTTTGCACATAAAAAGGCTCCTAATCAAAAACCAACCCTTCATCTGGTGCTGCCCAGAGAAACAGAATTTTGGCCCTTTATGATCTTTGTTTCCCTGAAGCCCTGATACAGATTCAGGTTAACAGGGCTCCACTGACAAGTGTCGTTTCAGAAAAATCAGGATTCCTGGCCTCCTGACCCAGCCTCTAATCAGAGGCCGAGGGAAGGAAAATACAGAAAGTGCCCCAAAGGCAGTGGGCCTGCTGTGTTTGCTGTAAATTGATGAGAATGTTAGGGACCATTAAAGGGAATCACTGTTAATGGAAAAAAGGGAACATCTGACTTCCTAACGGCACTAAATTGGTCTGTCAGTTTCCTTGTCTGGAAAATAGAGTGATGACGGACCCCATGATTGAGGATGTAGGGAAGAAATGGGGTCTCCCATGTAAAACCCTTGTCCATGGGACTACACGGGGTAAGAGGTGGCTGTCCCTGTTTTTATCATCAGTGAAGTCCCAGCACCTCCCTCGGATCCCCGTGCCCACTGGACCCTCGCAAGGCAGGGCTCCCCAAGGCGGGCCTCGCTCTCGCCTCCATTTCTCCGTACATAGGGACTGTGATCAGAGGTGCTCGCGGGTCCAGGAGGGCCCACGAGTGGGTCTGAGGCCGGCATAAAGGGTACAGTCTTTCTTTGAAGCCAGCCGCCTGAGGCAAGTTCAGGCTCTGCTGTAAAGTGGGAGCAATAATACAGGCCCACCAGCTTGCATCTGTGATTCCAAAAAGTATTTGTAAATTTCCAGCAAATGCATACACTGCAAATCCTGACCTGAATGAATAGGAGACTATTTATAATCTTCACGCATCCCACTTGGTGTGAAAATTCATATGTTTCGCTGCAGAAACCATCATATGTTTGCCGCTGAGGCTCTCCAGAGGCAGGGGGACAGTAGGGTGCCCCAAAGATACTCGCAAACCTGGATAGAACTGAACTGGCTGCCCTAGGGCTCACGGCAGTGCAGCCTCGCATGACCAGGAGCAGAGTTAGTCAGTCAGTAGTGTCTGACTCTGCGACCCCGTGGACTGGAGCCCATCAGGCCTGCTGTCCATGGAATTCTCCAGGCAAGAATACTGGAGTGAACACAGGCAAGAATAATGGAGTAGCCATTCCCTTCTCCAGGGGATCTTCCCGATACAGGGATTGAACCCGGGTCTTCTGCATTACAGGCAGGTTCTTTATTGCCTGAGCCACAGAAAACTTATTTTTCAAACATATCTTGATCTTGGGATTTTTTATAAAAAAGAAAAGCAAGGGACTTCCCTGGTGGTCCAGGGGTTAAGACTGTGCTTCCACTGCAGCGGACACAAGTTTGATTCCTGGTCAGGGAACTAAGATCCTGCATGCTATGTATGAGGCCAAAAAATAAATAAGAAGAGGAAAAAGAAAACAAAAAGAAAACTTCAAAAATAACAGGCTTCCCTCTCCAAGTTTTCAACACTCTGCTGAGCAAATAAAACTCATCTGTGGCCTGATGCAGCTCAAAGTGTTGCAGTAGAGGGAACCGAAGAGAGAACCATCCAGAATGGGGGGGGGGGGAGCGGAGGGGAAGGGTGCAAGAGGAGAGGCAAGGAAGGCAATGAGTGCATAAATATCTCAGAGTTGCTTTCAAAAATTCATTTACTCTCCACCTGAGACCTCCTTAGGGCAGCAGGGTCTAAACAGCTCAATCTCTGCAAAGGCAGAGATGAGGAGAGGAGCTCGGGGAGCATGAAAAAGCCTTCCTATTGCCTCTCTGGCTTTTTCAGCCCCGAGCTTTCCCTGGCTCAGCCAATCTAAGCCTGAAATAGTGGGAGCTCTGAGGAGAGGTTGGCATGGGAAGGAAGGGCCCTGGCCCTGGCTGCTCAGATTGTGGTGGTAGATAATGGATTGGGGAATGGCGTGATACTTTCATGACTAGCGTCCCTCATAGTCTGTAGGGTCCCCAGGCTTCTGTTGGCAGGTTCTATAGCAGCAAAGCCTTGGACCTCTGGTTGCATGCTTAGCCCAGACCTCTGAGCTAAGGTGTAGTCAGGGAGGGGATCTGAGGGACCCTGAGCACAGTCTGCAGGGTTCAGGGAAGGGGATGCTGGTCCAGCCCCTGTGAGAAGCAGCTAAAACAATAAAAATAAGTTGTGGACAAATCAAAAGCTGGCAGATCCCTGGACAGACAGGAAGAAGCAGCACCCAGGAAGCCTCCCAGCCAGTCATGCATCTCACCTGCCCACGCCTGCCTGCCTGTGGCTGAGATACATCAGGAACCAGAGATTATAGATCCTGGAAGTTTGAACTGAAAGGAAGGCGAGGGAGGGTGGAATCTAAGGTCTTCACTTTACAAATGAAGAGACCAAGCCCAGAGAGATTGAGTGATTTGCCAAGATCACACAGCAAATTCAGGGAAAGTCTTCCCATAGGATGTTTCGCTGGCTGAAGGGGATTTCAAATTCACTCCTTTTCATCAGGTTTGCATGCCAGGAATATGCAGGAATCAGTGAAACACAGAGCAGGCCAACACAGGCTTCCACTGAAGGGAAGGGAGGCAGCTCAGCCCAGCGGTCAAAAGCACAGACACTGTGCCAGGTGGCCTGGCTTGGAGGCCTGGCCCCAGTGCTCATCAGTTGCTTAACAGGTTATTTAATCTCTCTGTGCCCTCATCTATAAAATGAGAAGGTCAAAATAATAGTGCCAGCTTCGCAGAGCTGCGGTGAGGTTTGAGAGGGTTCACATATGAAAACGTCTGGGAGAAAGTACGAACTGTGGAAGTGTTTATAGTGATGGTAGAGGTGGTGGTGATGGCGACAGGGGTGGTGATTATGTTGATGGTGACGGTGACTGTGTTTTGAGGGTGCTGGTGGTGACGGCAGTGGTGATGGTAGTGACAATGATGGTCACAGTGACGGTGACAAGAAATGCTGCTCACCTGAGCCGGTCAGGCTCACAGAAGGAAGGTGAAGCCTGGGTCACACAGATGTCTTGTCTCCACTGGGCCTTTTCTTTTTCAGAATTGTCCTTGGTTCCCAGGTTGTGCAGTCTTTCCTGAGGATGTTCTCTGGCTGTTCCATGTGAGATCGGCAAGGGTGGTCAGGCCCAGTCCCTGCTCTCAGGGCTTCGGGGTCTGGAGGCTCCAGCACCAGGGTCAGTGTCTATGTCATGCTCATTTCTGCTCGTTTGTCCGTTCTGAGGACTCAGCCCTTTGGAGGCCCAGATAGGTGGCAGAAAGCAGAGAGATGGGTTTGGAAGGCAGACTTGTGGTTCGAATCCAAGCCCTAGTGTTTTCACCCTGAACAGACGTCTATATTGAACATGTATTCAGCTCACATTGTGGGGCCATCTGGAAGATAAACAACCATATCTGTAAGAAACTACCCTCCCAAGGACTGAGTATACAGTAGGTGTTCAATAACTGGTAGCTGCTGTTAACAATGGAGAAGGCAATGGCACCTCACTCCAGTACTCTTGCCTGGAAAATCCCATGGACAGAGGAGCCTGGTAGGCTGCAGTCCATGGGGTTGCTAAGAGTCAGACACAACTGAGTGACTTCATTTTCACTTTTCACTTTCATGCATTGGAGAAGGAAATGGCAACCCACTCCAGTATTCTTGCCTAGAGAATCCCAGGGATGGGGGAGCAAAGAGTCGGACACGACTGAAGTGACTTAGCAGTAGTCACAACAAAGGTTGGCTGTGGTGACTTTGGGAATATGAAGTTCTCAGGTGAGAAAGGAGGCAGCAAGCCGTGTGATCCAGCTCTCCAAGCATCCAGTCCCAGACCCCTCCCGCTGGGAAAACTCCCAAGCAGGCCTGCCCAGCCAGCTCCACAGTCGGCAACACCAGCTCTGAGCACGGAGTGCCGGATGGAGAATGCTGGCCAGGAAGGCCCTGGGCCGAGGCGTTACATAGATTGCTTTAGCTCATCCTCATAACATTGCTATAAAACTGGTTCCTTTCTTGTTCCCGTGCCACAGACAAGGAAACTGAGGCTCAGAGGGGCCAAGGATGTGGCAGAGCTCTTACTCAGACCCAGCAAAGGGTCTCAATGCCTGAGAAACTTTCCTGCAGCACTGAGCACCAAAGCGTGGATCTTGAGGTCCCCTCTTCTCATTAGTGCCATTTCAAGCTGCCTCAACCCCATGGTTTAGCCAAAGAAAAGCTCCCTAAAAGTAGACAGCCCCATTCCCACTGGGAATTGGCACCGAGAGAGGTAAGAGGTCAGGGGTGAAAAGTGAGGACAGAACAAAGGGCCTCCTGCCTCCTCATCACCAAGTGAGCCAAGTGTCTTCACCATGTCCTCCTGAGGCCATCCTGCCCATTGCAGCAGATTGGATGATCCACAGCTGGTCAACCCTCTCCCAGCCAAGAGCAGAGCTCTGGGCCTGACCCGTTTCTGCATTAGAAATACCTTCCCCTTCTGAGGCCCAGGATTCTCAGGACAACTATGGTGGGCTCTTGCCAGGATGGATGAAACTTACCACAGGCTGCCAAGTCATTACAAGGAATCTTGGTTGGGAGAGAGGGCAGGCTGGTGGGGCGTTTAAAATTCCTTTAAAAATCTACCATCAGCTTCAGAACACTCAGGCAAAACTAGGCTTTTTTACAGCCAGCAACAATCTCTCAAAAGCAACTTAAACACAGCCCCTTGCTATATAAAGTATCACCCTGGTCCAATCGTGTCCCCAGTTCCCAGTTGAAAAGTGAGCCCTGGGGGCAGACAGAAACCAAACCGCTTGTTCCATGATTAATGAAGCCCAGCAGTAAATGTGGAGTGTGGGCTTGGAGGCCGTGCCACCCCACTCATACCTACCCGTGTCAAACCTCTCCCAGCTACACTTGAGTCAGCCATGAGCTGCTCTGCCAAGAGGGTGACGATTACCCGCTTTGACCATTTGCTCCACAAGTGGAGGACCACTTGCTCCTTCCAGACGAGGCTGGGAGGAAGTGGGACTTCCTAGGGGCCCACATTCCTACTGAAGGGGCCCAGGCAGGAGCCTGCCAAGGGATAGACCAGTTCTTCCCAAACACTTGTCTGCTGGGCTCCTTTACCAACTGACTGCTTAATCTTGGGCAAGTCCCACTGCCTCTTTGAGCTCAGATTTCCTCCTCCTAAACTGGGAGCTGTTGAAGAGAAATTGTTTCATTTCTATCCTGCCTTGGAGTTCTAGAAAGTAGCAAAATGTCCTAGGTTCCCATGCTGGCTATTTTCTCAGCTCTCTAGATCTAAGATTTTTTTTTTTTTTGATTGAAAGTGACACTCAGGATATTTTTATGTTGACAACCAGCACACAAAAACTGAGTCTTATCTTCACAAAACGTGATGCATTCTGACATTCTCTATTCTAGTCCATTTCATTTTTTTAAAAAAACTGAAGGTTGTAGGGACTTCTTTGGTGGGTCCAGTGGTTAAGACTCCACCTTCCAATGCAGGAGGCATGGGTTCGATCCCTGGTTAGGGAACTAAGATGGGGTGCTGTCAAAAGTTTGAAAAATATATTTTAAGGTGACAGTTGCATTGCTACACAATTTTTCAAAAGTTGATGGTTGCCATGCTGCGTATTACTACAGAGGAATAGCATGAGGAAATCTTTGAGGGGTGTGCAGAACTGTACACCTTGACGGTGGCAGTGCTCACGCAGATCCACGTGTGTGTTTATAGTCCTAGAACTGTGCACTAAAAGAAAATCAATTTCACATGTTCATTGAAAAAGTCAAGTTTTAAAGTGAGAAAGAAAATTGATGCCTGCAACACACAACATTGATTTCATGACCCACCTAAGGGTTACAACCTGCAGTGTGAAAACCCTGGTCCCTGAACTCCATGATGGCGGCATGGGGCAGAATAGGCCATTAATCAGGCTGCGGGCAGAGGTGAGGTGGGGAGACAGGAGCAGGGGAGAGACCGCACTTCCTGACCCTCCTCTCTCCTTTCCACAGTCACTTCCTGCCTCGGAGGGCTCAAGGTGGAGGAGCGAGGTAAGGAAGAGCCGCGCGGAGAGGGGGGCATGGAGCAGGGCTGCGACTCCACACCGGCAACACACACACACATGCAGACGCGTCTGGGCACGCACACACACACTCACGCACCCTAAAGAGGCCCATTTGCAGAGAGCTGCACTAGACAGCCATAAAGTACCATGCAAATGCTAGTTCTCATGCTAACTATTACAGTCCACTCATCGGGTACAGAAAGTATACTGGCCCATAAATGCATCTTGCAAAGTCCTATTTCCTACCCAGTCTTGCCGGATGCTCCCTGGCTAGAGACATTTGCAGCAGAGGCTGCAGAGAGGTGGTCCCAGATTGTGATGTGTGTTAAATGTCTTGGACTTTAATCCTACAGGTGAGTGTTTCCCAAACAGGGTTCCATGGAACTCGTTGGACAAAGCATAGACCACACTACATCCCACCTTAGAGCCTGACAGGGGACAATGGCTTGGTAAAGGTTCTGAGGAGTCCTGCAATAAGGAACTCTGTTAAGCATTTTCAAATCCAGCAGTCCCCAGGCTACCTTCACCACAGACCTCTCTTTTTCACATGTCCTGAGATAACATCAGGCTGAATGTATTTGGAGATAAATGTAGCAAGAGGGTCTCCTGAAGCTACCAGGCAGTCAGAAGGGGCTGCGGGGTCCTTGGCAGGCCCTGGACTGGGACCTGGAAGCCTGCAATGACATGTTAACTCCAAATGCTAGCCAGATGGGACCTGCCACACGATTCTACTTATATCACATTTGAGAGCAGGCAGAACTCATCTCTAGTGACAGAAGCAGATCACTGGAGGCCTGAGGCTGGATTCAGGGAAATCGGCTGTGAAGGGGCACAAGGGCTTCTGGGTGATGGGAAAGTTCCTTGACTAGAGCACAGTGAGGGCTGCAGGTGTGTATACATTTGTCAAATTTCAGTGAACAAGTGCCCTTAAAATGCGTGCATGTCCCTGTAGATAGATCATGCCTCAATAAAATTGATTTTAAAAGTTGGATAGAGAGAAAAAAAATCAGGCACCGGGCCCTATCCGGGGTCTATCGAAAGAGAATTTCAAGGCAGGGGGCGGGAGCGATTATGCTGGGCAGTGGGTGCTGAAAACTCCTTGCTCACTGCTTCAAGTTCCCCTGGGGTCTCGAGCCCCATCCTCCTGGACCTGGTTTTTAAGGGACCACCTGGAACCAGAGCAGCATTAGCATGAGTTTCTGGAAAGTCCCCGAAGGGACCCTAAGGATGAAACTCACAGGAGGAGCAAAGCTGGTGGGAGGATCCTGTGGGTAGAGGGAGCCTGGCTGACTTGGGGTCCTAGGTGGGGAGGGTACAGGGAGGGGCCCCCGTGGAGGACCCTGTCCAGCCTGACCTCCCACTTGCCATCTCTTTGACTCCTAGGGCTCACCGTGAGACTGAGCGGCTCTGGCTCACCGTGTCAGGGCCGTCTGGAGGTCAGCAACGGGACAAAGTGGTACGCGGTGCACAGCCACAGCTGGAACCAGCCTTCACTCTACCAGGTGCCTCTCTGGCAGTTCTCGACGCTGTGCCAGGAGCTGCAGTGCGGGGACCCTTTGTTACTCTCTCCCTTGCGTCACTTCAAAAGCAAGACATCCCAGAAGTTAATTATCTGCCATGGACAGCTGGGGTCCTTCTCCAACTGCAGCCTCAACAGGGGACGCCTGGTGGACCCTCTGGCCCTGATCTGCTCAGGTGGGTGACTAGCCGGCCCAGTAGGTTCCCTAGGCCTGGGCAGCCTCCTTGCCCATGCCTGTGACCTGGAGCCTGAGCAAGCAGGTGGAAGGGGTCACTGACTTACAACCACCCTCTCAGAAACATGCACTGGTGGGGAACTGGAAGGGGAGAGCAGAGAGGGTGCTGGCCCCTGTCTGGGGATGGAAAAGGTAGATGAACTGGTTCTGCCAATGGCTAACTTCATTGTCTACTCTTAACCTCTATTTTCCCAACTGTAAAATGAGCTGGCACTCTCAGGAGGCTTAGATATAATGTATGGATCAAGTGGGTTTAATGGGGCCTGTGGTACTTATATCATGACTTCCAGTTCTTTCTTAATACTGCTGGTTGTCCCCAGCTCTCCCCAACCCTCTCCTCTCCCTAATCAGAGCATCTTTTTGCAGAGCCACCGAGGACAACAGCTCCTCCCACGACCTCCCCGCCCACAACCACTCCGGAGCCCACAGGTAAAAAGAATTCTGAGGGCTCTGGGGGTAGGGTGCTGGATTTTAGCAAATAAAAACACAGGCTGTTTATGTTTGAGTCTCAAGTAAGCATGAAATATTGTAGAGCATGTTCCATGCAATATTTGGGACCTCACCAACTCCTAGGGTCATTGCCCAGTCACTTGCTCCTCTGTGTGTTAGAACCAAAGAACAAGGAAGGTCTGGGTGCTGGTCATCAGCGCTCAGGTCCCTGCCCCCTCCCTTTTCTCCCCTAGCACCTCCCAGGTTTCAACTGGTGGCAGAGCCCGGGGGTCTGCGGTGTGCTGGCCTGGTGGAGTTCTACAGCGGTGGCTTGGGCGGCACCATTGGCATTGAGCCCCAGGATGAGATCAAGGACCTGGGGCAACTCATCTGTGCAGCCCTCCAGTGTGGCTCCTTCCTGAAGCCCCTGCCAGAGACAGAGGAAGCCCAGACACCAAAGCCAGGAGGCCAAAGGCCTTTGCCAATCCGCTGGGAGATCCAGAATCCAAGAGGCAAGTTCCCGGAGCAGTGTTTCCGAAAAGTGCAGCCACGGGCGGCTGGCCAAGCTCTCGGCCTCATCTGTTCTGGTGAGTGGGGAGCAGACTGAGACCCACGGGTGTCCTGAAGTGGTCATGTCACTTACCGCATGTTCCTGAAACCTCAGCATGCAGCGCAGGGCACTAGTGCTATGGAGAACACAAGGGAAACAGCTGATCGTTGGCCTCTGAGAGGTAGGGCGGTCGTGAAGTGGAGAGGTGGCACACCCGATGCCCTGGGCATCTCCACAAAGTAACGCAGAACAGGCCCAAATGTGCTGCTGGCTCGGCTGTCACTTGGGGAGGAGCAGGACTTTCGGGAGGAGGAAGGGTCTTCTGGTGGTTTTGATGGATCGTGGCTTGTGTCAAGGGCCCAAGAAGGATGGGCACTTGGAGGAGACCAGCCTTGCAGGAGGGGAGTTTATGTGCCTCAGAGACAGATGAGGCTGGAGCAATGGTAACTCATAGGAGGTAGGGAGAAGGCAGAGTGGAGCCCCCAGGGGCTTCCTACAGAGGCTGCTGAGTCATACACTTGCCACTCTGAAGAAACTAATGATGCTGGTGTGGCAGAGGAAGGAGCCCAGAGGCCGGGCTGGGGGATCCCAAAACCAGGATCAGCAGAGAAACAGGATAAAGGACCAAAGGTCAAATTAAGGGTAAGCACAGCAAACCTCAGCAGGTAGTAGCTTCTATCACAAATGTTCTAGTAAAGTCCAGACTTTAAGAAGTCACACTTACTGAGCACTTGTATCACACTGGGGACCATTCAGGGCATTCCATCCTTTTCACAACAGGCTTAGGAGGTGGGTGCTATTGTTATCCCTACTTTACAGATGGGAAAGTTGAGGCTCTGAGAGGTTAAATTTCTTACTCAGTATCACAGAACACTAGCTGGGGTTTCCATTCAAGTAGCATCACTCCAGAGTCTGTAGTATAAGCCTCAGCTACTCCAAGTGTGAAGGGCTTTCCAGGTAGCTCAGTGGGAAAGAATCTGCCTGCCAATGCAGGATATGTGAGTTCGATCCCTGGTTTGGAAAGATCCCCTGAAGGAGGAAATGGCGACCCACTCCAGTATTCTTGCCTAGGAAATCCCATGGACAGAAGAGCCTGGCAGAATACCATCTATAGGGTCTCAAAGAGTCGGATACAACTGAGCAACTGAGCACATATGTGCGCACACATGCATGCATACACTCCAAATGTGGTCCTGGACTAGCAACTTCATCTGAGTGGTTAGAAATGCAGACTCCCAGGCCCTACCTTCCATGTACTAATCAAGATTTGCATTTCAGCAAAGTCTCAGGGGTTCATGTGCACTAACCTGGGAAGCATTGCTCTGGAACACTGGGCCCATCCTGCAAGCAGGAATATCCCCAAAACACTGGATACATGGTGTGAATTAGTAAAGGCTGCCCTCCTCCAGACAGAAGTAGTCCCCAAGGACCTCTTAGCCTAAGGAGGGAAAAAAAAGCTCGCTGGCTCCCAGGCTCACCCATCACTCTGCTCTGAGCCCTCTTGTAGGCTACAACCTGCAAAGCCATACCCAGAAGACTTGCCTTTGATTTTTTTTTTTTTTTCTGAGTAGAAGATTTGCTAGAGCTTTGAAGATGGCTATTGCTATAGCAACTGGCCACAGCTGGTAAGATCACAAAGTGCTCTGACCTGAACACACATGGGCCCCCAGGCCAAGCGGACAAGCAGAAATTGATGGTTCTCTGTTGCACCAGGCCCTTTTATGAGAGCCAGTCCCTCCAGGCTCAAGGCCTGGGCAGCAGGATTCCTGGATATGGTTCCCAGCGGTGAATCCCCAGGACTCAAAGCAGATGGGATTTCCATCCCCAGGCCTCAGTTTCCCCTCTCTGAAAAGCCCTCCAACCTCCCAGGGAGCAGCAAGAGAATGAGAGAATGTTTCGAAAAGGGAAGCAGACTCAGGTGGAGCATATTTCTCACTTCTCACTTCTCTTACTGCCCCCGGGGTGGGGGACGACGGCAGCCAGGGGCTGCCGACGGGCACTGCCCCCATGCTGGCTTTTTCACTGAAAGTGCTCAAGCTGTTGCAGCTGCCCAGAGGTGCCAGGGACAGAACTTGATGGAGAAAATGCCACAGAGGATGCCAGAAGAAGGGAAAGGCAGAAAGGAAGGCACTCCCACGTGGTATCCAGCCCCCCCCGAGAGCTGGGCCCTGCTAGGGCCCACACTTGGCCAGTGTCACAGGGTCCCAGTGGCCTGGCACGCAGGCTCGGGGCCCTGGAGCTCTGGCCGAGCCCGCTAACTCACCTCCCATTGCTTTTCCCCCAGATTTCCAGCCCAAGGTGCAGAGCCGCCTGGTTGGGGGCAGCGACATGTGCGAAGGCTCCGTGGAAGTGCGCAGTGGGAAGGGCCAGCAGTGGGACACGCTATGTGACAGTTCCTGGGCCAAGGGCACGGCACGTGGGAGGAGGTGTGCCGGGAGCAGCAGTGCGGCAACGTCAGCTCCTACTGGGGGCTGGACCCCAGTGAGAAGACCTTGGGGGGCTTCTACTGCCCCTCGGGGGTACTGTCCCAGTGCCACAAGCTTGAGGAGAAAAAGTCGTACTGCAAGAGAGTGTTTGTCAAATGTGAGTTGACCATGGTCCGTGGTAGGTAGAGGGTGGTTCTGGATTTTTGTTCTAAGACTCAGTCAATGAGCATTATTTCTGAAGAACAGTCCAGGCACTACAGAGAGAGCCCTAGGACAGGATAGAGTGATGACAAACAGGGGGAGAGGGGACAGCATGCTCAGACAGCAATGAGCAGGAACCATCAGGAGGAGACGGGCCGTAATTGTCAGGAGGCTAGTGAATAATAGGACTCTTATTCCGTCTTCTGCTCTTTCAGATGGAAATTAGGAAAGCAAAGGAAGGGGTACATCTTTCCTGTATTAATGGTAACGGACCAATACATAAAAGAGAGAAATGGATGGGTGGACGGCTATTTGTAGATGAAGGCAAGGTGATCACTCATAAGTAACTGGAAAACGGTGGAAAGTTGATAGCAGAAGTGGTAAATGAGAGCCGAATGATCAATCGTGAGATAGTAAATGGTGGCTAAATGAACAGAGAGCAGAGGATTTCAGGGATGGATGGGCAGATGGACAGATAGAAAACTGCCTTCCACACATGCTGGCCAGTTCCTAGGGGACGCCAGCCAACCAGCCAGGAGCTTCCCTCGAATGGACAGTCTTGATGCCCCACCCCCCGCCCGCTCTGGGTCAGGACTGACCTCCCTCTGCCTCCTGCAGGCCAGAACTCCAGCCCAGCGGGCCTGGGCGCAGGCACTGTGATGAGCATTATCCTGGCCCTCGTGCTTCTGGCGGTGCTGCTGGTCGTGTGTGGCCCCCTGGCCTACAAGAAGGTCGTGAAGAAATGTAGGTGACAGTGCCCTGAGCCGCCTCCCTCTGAAGCCCCTGCTGGAGGGTCCCTGCCTCCGGAGAGTGGCTGGGCTCACCTCTGCTTCACCGCCCAGCTCTGCCCCTCCCTCTCCTGCCCACTGGCCCTTCTCTACTCCAAGCAACAAGCAGGAAAATCACTGATTCGCCCACATCTGGGGCCCAAAGAGGGGCCCCACTCCAGGCCCAAGGGAGTGTGTGGGTATTCTTTAGACTGTGATGGGTCCAGAGGGTCTGACCTCAGAAGACAGGTGTCCCTGGTGGGCTCCACCACTTTGCAGCTGATGGAGCCACTTCCTGTCTGAGCTCTGTATGTTTCCCCATCCAACGAAGAGGCGAGGGCAGACCCGGTAAATGCAGCAGGTGTCCTCTTGGCGTTTGGGGACGAGGCTGTGAGATGAGAGAGGCGGGTAGGAGAAAGCCCAGAGGCGGGCAGTGTTGGCTGGGTCCCGGCGGCCCTCCCAGGCCTGAATGTGCTGTTTCTCCTGGAAAATCAGCCTCTCAGCACGCTGCCTCCTCCCTCCTCTGTCCCCCTCCCCGACTC
>SJXQ01005052.1:240056-251428 GCA_006408695.1 Aepyceros melampus
TTTGCCACCTCTCTGTCACCCAGTCCGCCAGAAGAAGCAGCGCCAGTGGATTGGCCCGACGGGAATGAACCAGAACAGTAAGTATCCCCCGGAGGCAGCTCCTCCCTGGGCGGGGGCCAGCGTCCTCGGGGCTCAGGGAGGAGGCCGGCGGAGCAGCGTCATCGGTCACTGCTGGCCGCGGATGGAGCCAGCGGCTGCCTGTGGCCTCCAACTCCACCGTGCTTGTCTCAGGTGTTCCTGTGGCTGCGGGCGCTAGCAGGTGGTGCTCAGAAAAGAGGCAGCCATGATCAAAGAGATTGGGAATCAGGAAATTAAGCAAAGCTAGACACAGTTCTTTACCTCAGGACCTGTCAGAGAACTTCCTCGGGCATTTTTGGGTGGTTCATCTTTCCAGAATGGGCACGTGCAAAGACGGGTGGCCCAAGCTAGATTTTTCATGGTGTGTCTTTATCACGGGCAGACTTTACAAGGCCAGTTTTAGGACGTTAGGATGCAGCCAGCCCAACCCCCACCCCGGTCCCCGTCGTCTTTCTTTCTGGCCACAGTCAGAGCACTTTTGTGGGTGGAACCACAGCCTTCCTCCTGTCTCCACCCCACATCCTCCCCTTTCACACGTCGAGGGCCAAATCCTTCAACTGTGTGGTCAAGTGTTTCTTACAAGATAAAGACCCTCAGCTCCAGGAGGGCAGGGACCATATTTGCCCTTTCACTCATGTCCCAATTCCCTGCTTGATCAGTGATTGAGGACTGACCGACTGAAGGCCTGCCCACCAATCAGCTTGCCGGCCAACCCGAAGCTGCTCTGAAAGTCTGAGCCCTGGGACATCCCCATTGGTCCAGTAGTTAAGACTCCGCTTTCTGATGTGTGCTCCATCCCTGGTTGGGGAACTAAGGTCCCACACGCCATGGGGTGTGGCCAAAAGTTTTGTAAAAGAATAAAAATGAAAGTCTGAGCTCTGCTAGAATGAGCATTCCCAGGAAGAAAGGGGAAAAAGGTATGTGCTGAAGGATTTCTGGGGCTCCATGCCTCTTCCCTATCCCCACGTTACACAATGGGAACAGGAAACTGGAGTTCTGGGCCCCAGCTGGGGAGGCGGAGAAGAGAACAACACACCTAATAACACCATCTCCTGCACCTACTCAGTGTCTTTCCATCGCAACCACACGGTGACTGTCCGGTCCCAGGTTGAGAACGCCACGGCCTCCCACGTGGAGAACGAATACAGTCAGCCTCCCAGGAACTCCCAGATCTCAGCTTATCCAGGTAAGCACTGGCTGGCGCTCCTAGGAATGACGCCAGGGCCGAGCAGAGGGCCACGTGGTTGCCCAGAGGGAGAAGGAGGGTGAACAGGGTGGAGGGTCAAACTACCCCTCTGACGGCTGGTCACGGCGGGTAATGGAAGGGATACAGACTTAACTGGCCCTTTAGCTGGAGAGAAGAACGTGCCGGGATGTCATTAAACACCAGCTCCGCTGTGACCCAAAGGACCCGTTTCTCAATAAATGAGGCCCCTCAGATTCTTCGAGGCAGAACAGAGCCATCCACCAGCGGCCTGCAGAGCCCTGTATCGAATGCTCCCCGACTGGCACTGACAATTAAGCCGCAGGGAGCCTGGCGCTCAGCATCATTAGTGGACACTGGCTGATTTGATCACAACACTTGTGGGGCTGTTGAGCCACCAGCTCAGGAAGCCTCTGTGATCTTCCAAGAGCTGAAAGGCACTCGGCTCTGAGGGGCTGTCTTTGTGTGTCCTGCAAGGATAAGCCTGCTCACGCAGCCTCCTTTCTTTCCACAGCTCTGGAAGGGGCCCTGCACCGTATCTCCACCCAGCCTGATAACTCCTCCGACAGTGACTACGAGCTACACGGGGCTCAGAGGCTGTAAGAGGTAAGCCTGGCCCCCGGCAGGGCCCTGGGGATAAGCGTAAGTCCCCAGGGTCTGCTCACCCTGCCTATCCAGGAACGGGGCCGGGGCCGGGTGTTGAGTACCGGGGCTATTGTAAAGGAAATGAATGAGCGTCAGCAGTTTAGGTGGTGGGAGCTGATATACCATTTGAGCCAGCGGGGTCATGAACCTTAAACTCCATCTGGGAAGACCACATATAAGAGCCCCTGAGGGTAGAGGAATGTTAAGAAGTACAAACTACTATCACAGGGAAGAGAGCCAATATTTTATAATAATCATGTGGCTGTTTAGTCGCTAAGTTGTGTCCGACTCTTTGTGATCCCATGGGCTACAGCACGCCAGGCTTCCCTGTCCATCACCAACTCATGGAGCTTGCTCAAACTCATGTCCATCGAGTTGGTGATGCCATCCAACCATCTCATCCTCTGTTGCCCCCTTCTCCTCCTGCCTTCAATCTTTCCCGGCATGAGGATCTTTTCCAAGGAATTGGCTTGTTGCATCAGGTGGCCAAAGTATTGGAGCTTCAGCTTCAGCATCCAGTCCTTCCAATGACTATTCAAGGTTGATTTCCTTAAAATCTATAAACTTGCTGAATCACGATTTTGTATACCTGAAGCAAATATAATATTGTAAATCAATATATACCTAAGGTTTTAAAAAGGCACCTCTGAAAATGTCCTGATTGACTTACCCCAGAAGGAGGGCAAAGCCACTGTCCCTGATATTGGATTGGGGGTTCTGGGCCTGTCCCCAACTCCTTGAACCATCCCCAGAGCATGAGGTGTCCTCCACCAATGCACTTCCTTCTCACCCCACAGATCTGTGACCTGGGAACAAATATTAAGAGCCAGACTTTTTATCCCAAGAATCCTCTGCAGTCACCGCTTGGATGCCACGTCCCACTTCCTGCCTGGCAGGACCACGGACGGGACTTCCCAACACATCCCACTGCCCTGCAGAGGCAGGTCCACTCTGACATCTCCTCACATCTTCACCAGCCCCCGGGAAGACCCCAGCATGCCTCAGCTGGCCCCTCCATGGGTGGAAGCTGTGAAAGGGCAGAGCCCGGAAGCAAGCAGCCTTCCCAAGCAGAGACACAAGGGGTCCATACCCGGGCAGCCCCCTCCCTCGTCTGTGGACATTGGCTCTCTCTTCAGACTCTGACGCATGAGGAACCACAGGAAGCCTGCACCTGGAAGCGGGCGGTGGGAGGGAGGGCTGATTTCTCTCATGTATTTTTAATTTTTTTTTTTTTTTTGTAAATAATGCTTTTTTCTGCTTCCTGGAAAAGGCTGCTCAGCCTGTTCAATCTACCTCTGTGGATCCCTCTGGGGATGCCAGTGGGAAGGGGCACCTGCCGGGGGCAGGGGGCTCTGCAGCCTCGTGGTTGGAGGGCTTCATTCTCGACACAGGACCACCCAGCATGGCACAGCAGCTGTCAGCCAGCACCCATAGCCTCATCACCAGCCCTCCATCTGGGCCCTCGCTTGACAGAGAGCAGGGACACTGGCTGTCAAGCCTGAAGGGCACCAGTGCCCTCAGGGCCCTGCATAGAGCGGGCACCTAGTAAATTCTAGCCAGTGTGGGGTTTGGGTTCACACAGCTATTAAAAGTGCAGACTAGTTTCTGCCAATTAGGTAACCTCTTGACCTGAGAGTCAGAGACCAGAACTGAACGTGTCTCTGGGCTGAATAATTCCCTTCACTGAAACGGTCCCCTCTACCCTGCAGACAGCCTTTGCTGTTCAGTTGCTCAGTCGTGTCCAAATCTTTGTGACCCCACGGACTGCAGCACACCAGGCTTCCCTGTCCTTCACTATCTCCCAGAGCTTGAGGAAACTCATGTCCATTGAGTCGATGATGCCTTCCAGCCATCTCATCCCCTGTAGACCCTTCTCCTGCCTTCAATCTTTTCCAGCATCAGGGTCTTTTCCAATGAGTCAGCTCTTTGCGTCAGGTGGCCAAAGTACTGGAGCTTCAGCTTCAGCATCAGTCCTTCCAATGAATATTCAGGGTTGATTTCCTTTAGGATATGACTGGTTTGATCTCCTTGAAGTCCAAGGGACTTTCAAGAGTCTTCTCCAGCACCATAATTTGAAAGCATCAATTCTTTGGTGCTCAGCCTTCTTAATGATCCAGCTCTCAAATCTGAACATGACTGTTGGAAAAACCATAGCTTTGACTATGGGGCCCAGAGAGCCTAGTCATATTTAACCCTGCAGTGCCCAGGTTTTCTTAACGATGCACCAGAGGAGAATATCTGACCTGAAACTTAAGGGTCTGGTGACGGGGAGGCTGGCTCAGGTCTCGTTGCCCCTGGGAATCAGACAGTGACCTGAGAAGATATTTTGGGGCTGGGGCCTTTCTCCACATGATTTGGCCCCGTGTCCACTGGGAGCAACAGATATCAATGGTCCAATTCACAAAAGCCAACTCTGGAAAGCAAAAGTAAGTTTCTGGAAAGACATGGCGGGGGTGAGGGGTGTGCTCACATAATGAGGGAGCTGGAGGGGCACAGGCATGCCAGAGAGCCAGGCCAGCCCCTTATCCCCACCAACACCCTCCAACCAGACCTCCCACCCACCCCCCACTGAGGACTCCATCATGGGAGAGCCCAGGACATGGCCCTACCCCAACCATGCCGGGAATCCAGAAACAGGGACACCCAGTCACTTGGGGGCTAGGAGTCACCTGGCAGAGACTCCTGTCCTGGAGACCCTCCTCAGAAGGGAGGATCCCCCAAAGGGAACTGGGGTGCAAAAAGGGCCTGGGGCACCAAATGTCTCTTCCCAGCCCTTTTCTGGGCAAAAGCTCTGCATCTGTAGCTTAGCCACCATTCAGCGGCCTCATAGCTATCTCGGCCTGCTTTAAAAACACACTTCCCCCAAAAAAACTGCCTTTGAGCAGAAAGGGGGTTGGGTGATGCATCTCCAGAAGGAACATTTGGTTGAGCAACTGAGTGGGAGCTATCCGAGCCTCGGAGGTGCCTCTGTCTGCTTCCAGCCGGGGTGGTCAGACACAGCCCACAGGCTGCTGGTCAGTGCTGCTCCTGTGATGAGAAGCTCACAGGGTCTCCTTTAGACTTGAGGGATGCCCCGCTGTGACCTGGGCCCACCCTGGGTCCACAATGCAGCCCCGCCCCCTATCCCTCACCCCTCTACGTCAGCCAGACATGTGGCACCCGCCTGTGCAACCCCCTGCCCCAGCCCCTCCCCTGAAGCATGTCATCCACTGACTCTCTTGGCAACCAGATTCTCCCCATTCTCCTAGCACATTCTCCTCATGTTACGTCTAGGACACTGGGGACCCTAAAAAAAAAAAAAAAAGCTCACTCTGACAACCAAGAACCGGGTCTAGCTCCAAACCTGTCTTGCCTCTAGGGTCTGGGAGTGCTGAATGGGACTACCCTAAAAGGACATTTCAGATGGCATCATGGCAGCTAACAGAGCTAAGCGTCCTTCTCACCGAGCGAGGAATCTCTGTGAGGCTCTGAACTTGACACTTAGGTTCTGGCCTCGAGCAGCCCACACACAGTGAGAGGCCCACTGCGGTCTGGCAGAGGACACCCAGTGATTTCATGTGGCGGATGCAAGGCAGGGGTGGGTGCGGGGGGAGGGCCTGAGAGCTAGAGTGAAGAGCAGCGGGGTCAGCCGCCCCAAGTGACCAGCCTCACTCTCCATCAAGCCACTTAGAAAGTGGTGCTTCCTCTCCCCAGTCCCTGGGTGCCCCTGACTGCCACTTTGGGAGCAACCCAAAGCCCTGACTTGATTGTGCCTCCCACCACCCTGTGAGATTCTCAGCTTCCTACACAGCTCAGGGGTCTCCTAGCTCTCCCTGGTGCTCTGACGTCCCCAGCCCCCAACATACTTGCAAGGCAAGGTCAGAGTTCGGGAGGGGGCGAAGGGAACGTAACCTTCTGACCAGAGCGTAAGTGGATTCGTAGCTTAGGTTCCCCAAGCTTTTCTCAGGACTGTGGTGTCTCGAGGAGGCCTGACTTCTGGAATCACAAAGGTATCTCAGCAGCCAGATCAGAGCTGGGTGCAGGTCTCATCCTGATGCCCCCAGGTGACTGACTTGGTCACTGAACCACCAACCCTGCAGTCTCCTCCCTTTGTTTAAACTTGGGGGCCAAAGGGCTGCTGAGAGGTGCCCATGAGATAATACACAGCCAAGGTTAATACAAGGTGAGGCCCTATTAAGTACTCAAGACTGGTGATTTTCAGCATCTCTGGCATCACCCACAGGCAGCCTGTCCTGATGAGGACACCTTGCACGGAAGAAAAAGCAAAAGGGATGATTCAAGGGTCCATCAGAAGCCTAGTCTCCTGACTCCACCAAAGCTGCCCTTCTGCCTGAAAGGCAGAAGATGCTTTCCCAGGGCTCACGATGACCAGGCTGAGCTCAAGGGAGCTGGAGAAGGAGGCAGGCTGGGTGGTGGCAGAAGACAGCTTGGCTCCACAGCCAGTTTAGCAGCCTGCTGCCCCTCGATCTCCGTTTAGAAATGGGATGCGAAGACTCGGACCCCCGCTGGAGATCCTGGACAGGCGGACAGGCTGACTGTCCTGGTCAGCCCAGCAGGTGGCAGTAATGGGGCCCCTCCTGTGCGCTGATGAGGCTCGCGCGCCACCTAGTGGGCATCTGTGACCTTGCACCGCCCAAGCTCTGCACTCAGGACATCGCAAGCATGCAGGTTCCATCTGAAAATGCCTCAGATGAAGAAAGCCAGAGAGCAAAAGCCGGAAAGGGAAATACTGTAAAAGCCAAGCCCCCCAGGGGTGAAGGAATAGAGGCAACGATATGTAGAAAGATGGGGCTCTGTGAACGTGAATCAAACAGGCCTTTCTGCAGAGCATGACCCTGAAGGCTGTGGAAGAAATCGCAAAACAAAGAACACTGCTCAGTTCTACACGGATTAAGTCATTAGCCAGTGCGCCCTGAAAGGCATTCAGGATGAAAAACAGGATAAGGTACTCCATACTTTGGAAAAACAGGCTGAGGTTCTTTTCTTTTCAAATCGTAGCTTTGTTTGTCCATTCATTTTTGGCTGCACTGGGTCTTCCTTGTGGCACACGGCTCTTCATCGCTGATGCAGGCTTTCTCTATTTTTGGCGAGTGGGGCTCCTCTTGCAGTATCCATGCTTCTCATTGCAGTGGCCTCTCTTGTGCAGCTTGGACTCTAGGGTGTGAGGGCTCCGTAGTTGTGGTAAGTGGGCTTAGTTGCCCTGAGGCATGTGGGATCTTAATTCCCGGACCGGGATCTAACCTGTGTCCCCGGCATTGGCAGGCAGACTGTTAACCACTGGGCCACCAGGGAAGTCCCAGAAAAATTTTTAAATGAACCCAGATTCTTGCACCTTAGCTCAGTTGGTAAAGAATCTGCCTGCAATGCACGAGACCCCAGTTTGATTCCTGGGTCAGGAAGATTCTGCTGGAGAAGGGGAAGGCTACCCACTTCAGTATTCTTGGGCTTCCCTGATGGCTCAGCTGGTAAAGAATCCCCCTGCAAGATGTCCATCAGCAGAAGAATGGATAAGAAAGCTGTGGTACATATACACAATGGAATATTACTCAGCCATTAAAAAGAATACATTTGAATCAGTTCTAATGAGGTGGATGAAACTGGAGCCTATTATACAGAGTGAAATAAGCCAGAAAGAAAAACACCAATACAATATACTAACACATATATGTGGATTTAGAAAGATGGTAACGATAACCCTATATGTGAGACAGCAAAAGAGATAGATGTATAGAACAGTCTTTTGGACTCTGTGGGAGAAGGTGAGGGTGGGATGATTTGAGAGAATAGCATTGAAACATGTATATTATCATATGTGAAACAGATCGCCAGTCCAGGTTTGATGCATGAGACAGGGTGCTCAGGGCTGGTGCACTGGGATGACCCAAAGGGATGGGATGGGGAGGGAGGTGGGAGGACGGTTCAGGATGGGCAACATGTACACCCATGGCTGATTCATGTCAATATATGACAAAACCACAATATTGTAAAGTAACTAGCCTCCAATTAAAAAAAAAAAAAAAAAAGAATCCCCCTGCAATGCAGGAGACCTGGGTTTGATCCCTGGGCTGGCAAGATCCCCTGGAGAAGAGAAAGGCTACACCCACCCCAGTATTCTGGCCTGGAGAATTCCATGGATGGTACAGTCCATGAGGTTGCAAAAAGTCGGACACAACTGAGTGACTTTCACTTTCACTTTTTGTGCATAGAAAAACACTAAAATCATTAACTGAGCTATCTGATCATCACAACTAACGTAACATTTTTCCTTTTTAACCAAGATATGTGCCTGACTGCATACATTCCCAAGCCAAAACCATATCTATACTGGCTTCTCTGAGCTACTGAGAGGCTGTTTCCTGAGTAATAGTCCTATAGTAAGGTCCCTCAATAAAACAAACCCACAGCTTTTACACTGCATTTTTCTTTCAGTTGACAGTTTGGGTGACCACAAAGGGACACACAACAGACTTGTCTCCTTCACCTGATATTCTCCAAGGATCTGTAGCCCTGGTACCAACAAGGGCTCCTTGAGCCTGTCTGCCTTCTCACTAGTCCAGAATACTGGGTGACTCTCTCCTGAGCTTCAGAGCTCTCATCTTGGCTGACAATCCTGAGTGCAATTTGGTAGCAGATAAAAAGGTACCCGATTTCTCAGTTGAAAGATACAAAGAAAGGGCTCAGCTGAAAGACACTGAGGAAATCGTCCAATTCTGGCCTGGAGAATTCCATGGATGGTACAGTCCATGAGGTTGCAAAAAGTCGGACACAACTGAGTGACTTTCACTTTCACTTTTTGTGCATAGAAAAACACTAAAATCATTAACTGAGCTATCTGATCATCACAACTAACAGTAACATTTTTCCTTTTTAACCAAGATATGTGCCTGACTGCATACATTCCCAAGCCAAAACCATATCTATACTGGCTTCTCTGAGCTACTGAGAGGCTGTTTCCTGAGTAATAGTCCTATAGTAAGGTCCCTCAATAAAACAAACCCACAGCTTTTACACTGCATTTTTCTTTCAGTTGACAGTTTGGGTGACCACAAAGGGACACACAACAGACTTGTCTCCTTCACCTGATATTCTCCAAGGATCTGTAGCCCTGGTACCAACAAGGGCTCCTTGAGCCTGTCTGCCTTCTCACTAGTCCAGAATACTGGGTGACTCTCTCCTGAGCTTCAGAGCTCTCATCTTGGCTGACAATCCTGAGTGCAATTTGGTAGCAGATAAAAAGGTACCCGATTTCTCAGTTGAAAGATACAAAGAAAGGGCTCAGCTGAAAGACACTGAGGAAATCGTCCAGTTGAGAGATGCTGAGGTTTGGATGGGGTGATTAGGCAGTTGGCCTGACATCTTTCACAAAATTGGCAGTTTAATGGGGTTTGTCAGGACAAAAGTGAAGATACCATACAAGGCCTTTAAGCTCCAAAGATAAGGGACACAGCTCTCACCAGCTATTCATGACTTTCTCAGGCAACTGAGAAATGAAAAGAACTGGTGAAAGGCGAATCCTCATGATATCCAGCAGCCGCACAGGGAAATCCACTTGTTACTTTTAAAAACTACCTAGTCCAGGGACCCTCACATGCAGACTGGCCATCCAGGGATCTGCATGCCCACAGTGGTTTTAGACTGCTAAAGGGAGAACGGAGAAACTTAAAAGAGCTAGAACAACCACAGGGTGACACCTAGAGGTGCTTGCTAGCACCTATTCCCTAGTCAAAATATATATACTGGCTTCTCCCCTTACCTCTTTGGAGCATCTTTTCAGAGGTACTGAGGGTTTGTTCCTCAGGCTATAACCTGCCGTAAGATCTCCAAGCAAAACTGAAATCCACAAGTCTTACATTTTCCTTTCAGTTGACAAAGTTGATGTCCCACACAGGCAGCCACTTCTCAAATTCACTGCAGCTTCATGGACAGAAGAGCCGTAACTCATCAAAGTTTATTATGGCAATTAATTATACAAACATACCAGCAATCGCTCATCCAGTACAGAAGTACTCGAACCAGTAGAGTCCATTAGTGATTCCTCTGTATAAATAACTTATGAGAAGCAAGCACAACTGGTCAGGAACCGACAGGGCTGACTGAGCATCTCATCGCACGCACCCACTGATGGCACACAGGCCGGGCAGGGCGGGGCGGGAGGGGCAGGCACCAGAAGGTCGAGTTTCCTCTTTGGCCCCCAGCACCCCAGGCCCACCAGGTGCTGGGGACTCGGGTAATGAACAATTCAAGGCACATATGACTTCCCAACAGATAGCAGCTCCAGAGTCTGCCCTTGAGACCTGGTTCACATCCGGTAACCACCAAGGTAATGCTTCATTCATCATGACCCCCTTTGGTCTATTGTCATTTTTATTACCGAACTGGGTGCTGAGAGCCCCCAGCGTGGTGGGGCCTGTGTGTGGCTCAGAGTCATAGTCCCTGCCCTTTACATTCTGAAGATGAGAGAGATGCAAAGAAATGACTCCGACATAGTGACGGTGTTTTACAAAGCACCACAGGAGTAACTGTTAGGGCGTCTTTTGATGTCTTAGGAGGGCTTTAGGGGGTCATGAAGAGTTACAGGAGAGAGTCAAAGGAAGGGAGGGGGCTGCTGTGGATGAGATTCAAGGCACTAAAGGAGTGGACAGGATGAGGCTGAGCCACAGAAGTCAATCAGAGCAGGCAGATCCCAGACAAGAGAGGTGGCTGGGGAGGCAACCCGGCCTTCTGCTCCTAAATGAGCCCCTGATGTGACCACAGTCTCCTGGACCAGAACTGGCCCCTCTTCTGCAGCCAAAGGGTCCAAGGCAGCCCCTGGATTCTCCAACCAGGGCCAGCAAGGTCTGGGATCTGCCTCCACAATCATCGGCCTGCTCCCTGCACGGGCACTGCTGCTGTTGTTCAAACGGCAGCACAGAGGACAAGCTGACCTGACATCAGTCTGTCAGAGTCCTGTTATGGCTTTATGTGACGTGAAAATCACTCATTGTTTTGCCTACCTCTGTTCTCTCCCCCTGATCCAACTCTGCCATGGAGTGTGCAGTGGGCCATCCTTGAACGCACCAAGAGAGAGAGCTGCCTCTCTTGGAGTGGGCACCGTGGTTGCACTTGCTAAATCCCAGAGAAGAGAGGGTGAGCAGGGGCCGGTCAGCCCCTTGCTGAGATAACTCCGCACTGGGTTCAGGCATCCGTGAGTCTGTGCAGTCACGAAGAGATGTCCACAGGCCCCCGCACCCACGGGGAGGACTGAACTCCCCGCCTGGCGAGCACCAGGAAAGCCATCGCCCGCCACGGAAGCCAGGTGCTCCTTTCCCCTGGAGGCCCACAGGCCCTGGGACCGCCTGGTGTGGCCAAGCCAGTCACAGTGTCTGGTCAGCCTTTCCAGGCCTGTGTGCTCCCAGCTGGGTCCCCTCAGGCTCCCGGGCGTGACCCAAGTCCACATGGAGCCAAC
>SJXQ01005052.1:252206-262637 GCA_006408695.1 Aepyceros melampus
CCCACCACAGGGTACCCGGGCCCAGAGGCACCAGTGGGGGCCACGGGATAGCCTGGCCGGGGCGGCGAGCTCCTCTGCGGGGACCAGGAGTAGCCCGAAAGGGCCCTGGCTCCTGGCTGGGCTGCGGGATACGGGGGCCCCAAAGGCCCACTGTAGGAAAAGGAGGGCTGGGACACCACGGGGAAGGGGGCCGGCGGGAGCGCTCCGTGGGCAGTGGGGCCCACAGGCATGCCTGGAGAGGGGCTGTAGGGCAAAGGGTAGGGAGGGACCACTGAGGGCTGCGGCGGCTGTGGCTGAGCGTCTTCTGCTGGCGGGGGCGTCGCCTGCGGGCCGGGGCGGAGTGGGGGAGGCGGGCACGGAGGAGGGGCGTCCCCGGCCGGCTCCAGGGAGGCCCTGGGCTTTCTCATCACATCCTGGAGCTTCTCCACGCGAACCCGGCGCAGATGGGACAGTGTTCTCATGGAGGAGAAGTTCTCCAGGAACGTGTCCAGGGGCACCTCGCCCTCCAGGAACTTCTCAGCCATAGCCTGGAAGACACAAGCTCCAGTGGCATCGGGTCTGCCAGGATGGAGGCCACCTGAATACCGCTGGGTCAGAGGTCAGCTGCAGCCCCACCCCCACCCCAGCCAGGCGGCAGGAGCTGCCTTCTTTGTCCTCCGCTTTGGGAATTTCTCTCTACTGCTCTTCTCACTGGTGATATATTATTACACAAGCACGTGTTTAATTTATCCTGTCTCCCCCACCAAGATGTCAGCTCCCGGAGGGTGGGGACCACCTGTCACGGCCACTGCTGTTCCCCACCCCAGCATCATGCCAAGCTCATGCCAGATGCTAAATTGGGTGTCAATTGACCAGATGAACACTAGCTCCCTGGTCACTAGAACAACCCAGCCCAGGTAGGGGCTGAGGGGCCTGGCAGAGGGCAGAGAGATCTGGAGAGAGCCAGTCTGCCTATAGAGAGTGAAGATGGGCCCAGAGGGAAGCAAGAGAGAACTGCCAGGAGAGGGGAGGGGTTGGCGGCCGGCTTCAGCCCTCCAGGGTACCTGCTTACTGCACTCCCCCCACAGGCCTGCAGCTGCCCCACAGCTGTGCCATCCATCGTCCATTTCTGCTTCAACTAGTTAGACTGGGTTTCCGTTCCCTGCATCCAAAAGGGCCTCCACGGGGACTACAGGTGGAGGGACCATTCACCTTTGCCATCTGCTAGAGCCTGAGTCCTGCTCCCTGCAGATGCGGGTACTCAGGACAGGAGCTCCTGCTCCCGAGGAGCGGGACCCCCGGCTTCCCCCATCTCCTGGAGCTGCCTGGTCTCTTCTCTGCCCTCTGGCCTCTCTTCACTCTCTGTGTGCAGACCGGCTCTGGGTGGAAGGTGCTGCCCGGCCCCACAGCCTCTGGGTGGGCTGTGCTAGTAACCATGGAGCCAGTGTTCACCCGGTCAGTGTTTATCTGCTCCAGGGGCCGACTCTGCAAGGAAGACCGGGTGTCAACAGCTGTCTCACCTCGGACTCTTCTTCAATCTTCATGCTTTCGATCTGCAGAAGGTCCAACAAGGTCCCTAGCTGCAGTGCTGAGGAGAACTTCTCTGGAAGGGAGGGCAGAAAGGTTGACATTTCAAAAGTGCTTCTTGATGCTGTGACAGAGGCCGAGGTTTCGGCAAGGGTCCTGGAGAGTCCTGTGTGCCAGGGGCCCTGCCTCTGCCCTGGGGTCTCAGCAGAACACCCTTCTGTTGGTTCTCTCTGGTCAGCTTCCTGAGCTGACAGGAGCTCAGTGAACAGAACCTGGCTCCCCATGCTGGCCGGGAAAGCAAGAGGCCTCAAGCTCTGCCCACCCAGCCTAATCTGCCCAGGGGGTTACTTCCTCTGTCTGAGCGTCAAGTCCTCTACCTTGAGGACCAGATGCCCCTCACCTCCTCAGACGGCAGGCTGGGACACAGAAAGCCCAGACCAGGCTCTCCAGATTCAAATCCCAACTCCACCTCTATGTAGCCATGGAGCCCTGGCCAAGCTCCCGCGTCTGAGTCTCACTCCTCTCATTTACGTTACAAAGGACCTACCCTTAGATAGCTGCTAAAGCACTTAGCCAGGCTGGGGATGTGGTAACCTGCAGTAACTGCTGGCCCCTTCCTGTCCTGGGGAGGCAGAGGGAATCTGTTTTTCCAGGAGATTTCCAGCAGTTCCCCTAGCCCCATGGGGAACAGGGACCCTGAGTGAAGAGAGGCACCCCTGGTGCACATTCCTGGGGCTGGCCGCCTACCCAGCTTCGCCTTCTGCTCCTGGCACCGCTCCACCAGCTTCCGGAGCTCCTGGTACTTGTCTGAGAGGTTCGAGCGGCTGATCTCCAGTGGACCCTGGAACTCCAGGTTCCGTTCGGCCAGGCTGCGGTTGGTGGCCAGTGCCATCTCCCGCTCCAGCTGCAGATCCTGGACCTGCAGGGCAAGACACCTGACCATGAGACCTGCCACTCAGCTCTCGGCGGGCTGGGCCAGGGGCTCCTGGGACCTGTTGCTTACCAAGGGGAAGCCAGGCAACACTCAGCCCCCAGTTAGAGTCAGATGGCATGTTAAGTACATACTAAGTCGCTTCAGTCGTGTCCCACTCTGTGTGACACTGTGGACTGTACCTGGCCAGGCTCCTCTGTCCATGGGATTCTCCAGTCCATAATACTGGAGTGGGTTGCCATGCCCTTCTCTAGGGGATCTTCCCAACCCAGGGATCAAACCTAGGTCTCTTAAGTCTCCTGTATTGGCAGGCAGATTCTTTACCACTAGGTCTCCCTGGGAAGCCCAGAGTCAGATAGACCTGGGTTCAAACTCTGAGCAAAGCACTCTGACCCAGATGCCTCATAAAACCTTAACCCAACAGTCTCTGTGGCAGAGGCACGTGGGGAGCTGGCACTGAGGGCCATGTGATGAGCTGGAGGAGCCTGCCGTGGGCTGTGTGGAGCTCCAGGGAGGGGGCAGGGAGAGTCAGAGGCTTCCTAGGAAGGAAGGGACCAAAAGAACCAACCACTCATCCCCAGGATTCAGAAGCAAGAGACCTCCTCTGAGGTGCACTAACGTAAGGCCAGACACAGGCTGGACACACAAGGAGGCCCCCAAATAAAGTCAGTCTGAGCCGTGGGAAAGCCAGGGCCAGCCTGTGACACTGATTCCAGACAGACCTGCCCTGACTCCTCCACGTGTGTGTCCTGCAGAGAAGCTACGCAAAGGAGCTAACAGGGGGCCCCTGGAGAGCTGGAGGGGAGTCCTCAGGTGAGCCCCTGCCTGAGCCTGCTGAGACCACGTCCCCAGGCTGAGCGGCACTCTTCCCCTCAGCGAGGTCCTTCGTGGTCGCCAGCCCGTGAGGTGGCAGCCTCAGAAACCCTTCCCAGATCTGCTGTGACCTGAAGCCCCATCCATTTATCAGGGAGAGGAGAGCGGAGAAACAGACCCACACCCCTGCGGGAGCGGGGACTACACGCCAGCATGTCACCGGGGGCACCGGTGCCCCCAGCTGGGCTCAGGGCGCAGCTCGGCAAGACCAGCTTCCACCAGGAACCACTGAGCAGCTTCTCCACCATGGTGTGCACATGGCGAGCCCCACCTGACTGGCTCAACCCCGAGCAGACGCAGGAAGCCGTGGGCGTCCTAGAGGAGGGGGTTTCGGAGGGTCTGGAGCCCTGTGCTCTGGGGTGGGCTGGGAGCCTGCCCTTCAAGCTCCAGGCTACCAGAAATTGTGGGGCCTGGCCACGGCCTCCCAGGTCTGCCCTGTCTCCTGGCTGTCACAAACACCCTCTGGAGCAGCTCAGCAAGGGCTCTGACTCAGGACGCTTGCACTGTGGGGTTCCAATCTCATTTTCATCAGCCGTGAAAGCTTTCCTTCTCTTATGTGGCAGACCCAGAGGGGTGCCTGAAGTACCCTGCTCAGCTGCCCCTTAAGGGGCCCCAGGTCCCCAGTGGAAGTGTCCTCTTTATATCACCACTGCCTTTTCCCTGGATTTTAGCCAGTAAATCTATGCTGGACACTTTCCCCTAAACCTGGTCCTACCTGTTTCTGGCCCCTCTCCCCAGAGCCTCCTCCAAATCTTTCTCCATCAGGAGTTCATAATGAGCCCTTGACCCTCATTATAAGAGGTCAATAAGACAGTTCAAGCACCCCACCCAGAAGACCCCAGAACACACACAGTTCCATAGGGAGAGCAGTCCCCTGCTCTTTTCTCCAAGCAACGTCCACAGCCCAAACTCAGTGAGCTCCTATCCCTCCTCGAATCCCATAGCGACGTTCACGTCTCACAGCCCATAGCAGGAACCCTGTCCACGGGGTCTCATGAGTCTACAGATCTCATTCTTCACTTCCCTGCGATTCTGTGAGTATTCTTCCCTTCTGAGAATTCAAATCAATTAGTCGGGCATAGCTGCATGTCACAAACTCAACTTGCCTTTTGCCTACGAGGTTGTTTCTGCTGACATTTTCCGTGATTCTGTGCTTCGCCACACCTCCCATGGGGCTGCCCAGCCTGGAGGTCAGTGAATTCTAATTATGTAATTTGGCCTGTTTCTATGAAGTTCTGTGCCCTTGAGAACAGGCCTTGGCGTTTCCGTCACACTGTGCTCGCAGCAGACTGGGAAAGCACTTGGTGTTTAACATGTGAAGACAGGGGATGAAGGCCGGCATCGAGTTAGCTTGGAGCTGGGCCCTGGCTGAGCTCACAGCCTCACTCTCTCTAGGAGGCAGCCTTGGAGTTTAACCAAGACCAGCCTCTCTCTGGGTGGTAGGACGCACCACATCTGGGCCTCGGGCCTCCCTTCACACCCTGCCCTGCACCCTGTGCCCTCCAGCCCTGGCGAAGGCTGCTCTTGCAGGGAGAGGGGCGGTGGGGCAGCCGGAGCACCAGCAAGGAAGGAGCCAGGACCAGGTCTGGCTGCACAGCCCCTCACGCAGAGGGAAGAGGTCTGCAGAGGCAGAGGTAGGAGAAGTTGGATGGCTAGGTTTCCCTTTTCTGGGGTCAGACACTGTGAATATACAGAAGAGACAAATGGCATGGTTCATCAGCAAAGACAGAAGCACACGCCAAAGGCCGATCAGTGACCTTGCCAAGATGTGCCCGTGTCTCCCGACCATCAGGGGCAGGAGTGGCGGCGTGCGGACTGCAGCCACTCAAGTCATGGCCGGGGGCACGGCCAGCTCTGCAGCCACATCTGGTCAACTGACCTGCCTTGCAGGGGAGTCACAGGGTCGAGGCGATGGGAAGGGCAGGGAGCGCCCTTTATGAAATGTAAAGCTCTCTGCTTTGAGAAGGTGGCTTATTCCTATGAGGATGGTGACTAGGAGCTGTAGGTGATTAGGTGTCTGTTATGATTGAAAGGGATTAAACAGGAGATGAGCCTAATCCCAGTCCCAGAACGGCTCTCCTATAGATGCAGGGCCAAACAAGGCTGTAGGCGAAAGGCGGCTACATGACAGACCCAGTGCTTTTAGAAATGCCTCCAAACCCAGGCTGTAGCTACAGGGTCGGGGCTCCAGGGGCACGTGGGTCCCTGAAGACACCAGGAGCCAGAGTTGGCTGGGGGCCCTCGGCTCCCTGGCCCTGCCCTTTCTCCCTCCCCAGAACTCCCAGAGGGCCCAGGAACTGGACTGAGACGCCAGGGGCTCCTCTGGCTGGGCCCAAATCAGGATGAAGGCCACAGAAAAGGGAAAGAGACCTGGCCCAAACTCCCAACAAGCCAGCATCCCTGAGGAGGGCCCCAGTCCCATCCGCCATCTCTGCCCCCATGACAGCCTCCCCTACCTCCGGGGAGTCCTGGGCCAGTCGGTCAATGGCCTCCGGGTTGTTCTGCATCTCCTCCAGCTCCTCCAGGGTCTTGTCTTTTAGCGTTTCCATCTTTCCTGGGATCACAGAAGGACACTGAAGTGAGAGAGGAGCGGCTCAGGTGGAAGGGACCTCCGAGCCCATGTTCATCATCTGTTAAAGACCAACTGGAGTTTCCCAGCAATGCTGGCAGTCCACAGGGAGGTCCAGGGAGGGCACAGTCCGGCTACCCTGCCCATCCCATTCCCAGGGAGACCAAGAAGCTGCTCCTTCACCCCATGAACCACAGGATATGCAGAGGAACCAGGTAGCCAGAGGCAAAACCACGATTCCTGGAGGTGCTAGTGAAGCTCCCCAAGAAGCAGACAGGAAAGGCAGGAGGAGAGAGGCAGACAGCCATGGACGGAGACTAAACTTAGCCCAAGGCTGCCTGCGAGCCCTGATGCCAGCACACACCCTAGGAGGGATCTATTTATGTCTGAACAGAAATGTCTTGCTGGCCTCGGGTGCCTCCCTGCCTGTCATGTTTAGCACACCAACCACCTTGGGTTTGCCACAAGCATTCTCTGCAACTCCATGTGCCACAAAACGAACACTCACGTGCCACAAAAACGAACTGTCACATGCATGTCCTCATCAGAGAAGAACCAGAAATCGCCACCAAACTGGCCCCTGTGGGTACCAGAAGGAAAGAGATCGACCGACCCGAATGGGACGCCTGCTTCGATGGGAGAGCTGGTTTCCGCGGCCCTCCCCCCGTCACTCTGCCCAGGGGGATGTGGATTGATGACTGTATGACACGAGGGCACAGCCAGGCCCCAGGAGGACGGAGCTGCAGGGAGAAGAGGAAGCACTTACACACTCAGGGCTCACTTCCCTTCTGCTGACAGCATCCTCTGTTCTCATCATTTTCAGACCCGTGTTTTATAGCCTTGGATATTTCACTACAAAGGCTCTGACAGTTTTCCTAGGATCCCGATGCTACAGAAACCCGGAGTCCCCCATCGCTCCTCTGCACCACGGCTTGGGGGGAATGACACTGGGCTGAGGGGGCGCCGCGGAGTCCAGGCCCAGGGTTATGGGGCCTGTGTGGCCAGAGGTGACCTCCAGGCTTGCTTCCTCATCTGGACAAGGAGGGGAAGGCATCTCCAGGGCAGCAGAAAGACGAAGGAGAAACCCATCAACAGAGACCACGTGACACCTCTGTCAGGAAGGCTCAGTTCAGCCTTCACGCACCAGTGTAGCTATTAAAGGTGCCCCCCATTCATGCTCCGAAGTGTCCTGGTTTAGGTAACTGATTAAATGGTCACCTGACCGACAGACCTCTATAGAGCCACCCCACTCTCTGTTACCTACTGAGGGCTGAAGTTGCCCCCAACCTCCATGACAAGGATGCCAAGCTCTGCTGAGCACTTGAACCCCCAGGGGGGACGCTCGCGGTGAACACAGGAGCCACCGCTGCACGCTCAGAGGCCGGCATCGTAGGCCAGAGTGGGGCCCAGAAATCTCCTGGAGATGCGGACGCAGCTGGTTCGAGGCCAGATTCTGAGAAAGACAACAGCTCGCTGCTGGTCGTGTGCAATGGAGGCCACTAGGGACTGGGTGCTGTGGTGCGAGTTTTACAACGTACCGCCTCTCCTGCTCCTGCGAGGTGGGGGCACCTGTCCCACTGGTGGGTGGGGATCAGAAAGGCTACAAGGGGCAGAGTCAGAATTCTGCACTGTCTACACCTCACTCTGAGACTCCCGACGAGCTTGGTCTAAAGGCTGACGGTAAGGGTCTGGGAAGGAGCAGAACTGGGGAGGCCCCCTTGTTGTTGTTTAGTCACTAAGTCGTGTCCGATTATTTCATGACCCCATGCACTGCAGTCTGCCAGGTTCTTCTGTCCATGGGATTTCCCAGGGAAGAATACTGGAGTGGGTTGCCATTTCTTTCTCTAGGGGATCTTCCTGACCCAGGGATTGAATCCACATCTCCCATGTCTCCTGCTTTGGGAGGCAGATTCCTTACCACTGAGCCACTAGGGAAGACCACTGGGGAGGCTTCCCCTACCCTGCACTTATTAATCGGCAAACCCAGTGAGTGTGCCACGAGCGAGATGAACAAGGGGAATGGAGCAACATTCTGCAGACCTGGAATGTCAGGGGCCTGGACTCCATCAGACTGACCTCGTCTGAGCCCCAGGCTCTGCCACTTGCCACTGTGGCAAGTGGCTCAGTGAACTCACCCTTGGCCTCGGGTTCTTCATCTGTAATAGGGGTCAGTGCAATGGTGAACACAGGCAAAGCGCTGGCTCAGTGTGAGGCCTAGCCTAAAACAAAGGCTGACAGAAGGCTCCAATGCTGCAGAAGTTACTTACTGGTTACTAAAGCCTCCAACATAGCCCAGATTGCTGGGCCTCAGTGGCAGCTGGACTGGCTCTACCCACCAGGGGAGGGAACTGCCACACGAGGGTGTCTGCTCCTTTGCAAAGTTAGGGCTGGGCACAGAGTCACCCCCAGACTGAGGATAGACGCTCCAGTGTGGGCAGCTGGCTGGCTGCAGACAAACAGTGCAGTTTCCGCAGTGCCACCTGAGGGGGCCCCAGCAGGTCCAGACATGCTCACCATGCACCCGCTCCCCGGGATGGGCCCTCACTCTCCCTAGACCACTTACCAAGGGAGGTGGCCCCAGCCACGCATGGTGAGACCACATTCAAGGTGGCACAGCCTCAAGAGCCAATGGCACACTTTTCGGTCTCAGGACACCTGTCACTCCTAACACTATGGAGACCTCAAAGAGTTCTCATTTACGTGGATCTTAGCTATTGATAAACATCAAAATTAAAAGTGAGAGATTCTTAAAACACAAGAACACGAAAGCATACACACACTTGCCGTCAGAAGGATGTTGTGTCGTGAACTCTCTGAAAACTTCCCTGTGTACTCATTCAAGAAAGAAAGGAAAAAGGAAAATAGTGCCCTAGGTTACAAAAACCACTCTGACCTCGCGGACAGCCTGACAGGGTTCTCAGAGATCCCCCGGGACACACTTTGAGAACCACTGGCCTTAGATGTTAGGTGCATGGACTCAGGAGCCAGACTGCCTAGGTTTGAAGCTCATTTCTGCCACTTACTAGGTATGTTATTTAATCTCGCTGTGCCCAGTTTCTCCAGCTGTGAAACAGCAGTGCCTGGCACACTGTAGCAGTACGTGAGTCTTTGTTGTCACCAGGACGCCCATAACCTGATTACACAGTGAGTCTCGCTAATATCCAACCTCAGAGACGAGGCTTAGAGAGGTATCCACAGTCACCAGGCCCGGAGGGGGCAGTGCCGGAACCAGTCCGGGACTCTTCTCACCATCTGCAGCGGATTCGCTGGGGGTCCCTGCTGAAAGCCAGAGTCCCAAGTCCCCTAGACCCAGAACTTCGCATCTCCACGATTCATTCATTCTTTGTTTCTTTCTGCCTCCCTTCCCTTCTTTCCGGTTTTACTGAGATATAACTCACATATAGCACTGTGTAAGTTTAAGGTGTAGAACATAATGATTTGACTCACATCACGAGATGATGACCATAATTTTAGGGAACATCCATCATTTCCTACAGGTAAAAAAAATAATAGGAAAAAACTTTTGTGTGTGTGATGAGAACTCTCAGGACTTTCCTTCTTAATGACTTTCAAATGTAACATATGGTGTTAACTACACTTATGTTGTCTCTATAAATTGCATTTTTATAAGTAAAATTTATAAACTGCTATAAATTATATTTATCCTGATATCTTTATCATCCCTATCGATTATCTACCCTATAATGGAAGTTTGTACCTTTTGATGGTCCTCCTCCAATTCCTCTCCCCAACCCCGTCTCTAGTAACCATAAC
Source organism: Aepyceros melampus (assembly GCA_006408695.1). Classification (NCBI taxonomy): domain Eukaryota; kingdom Metazoa; phylum Chordata; class Mammalia; order Artiodactyla; family Bovidae; genus Aepyceros; species Aepyceros melampus. Next base: position 261,860 of record SJXQ01005052.1, read on the forward strand.
CCTGATCTCTTTCTCTATGAGTTTATTTGTATGTTTGTTTGTTTTGAAGTGTGACTGACCTACAACCTTGTTAGTTCCTAGTATACAACACAGTGATTTGTTTCCATACATTTCAAAATGACCACCAGGACAAGTCTGGTTATGCTCAGTCACCCTACAGAGATATTAGTTATTGACTCTACCCCCCCACACTGTACACCTGACCCGCGTGGCTCACTTATTTTGCAGCTGCAGGTTTGTACCTCTTGGTTCTCCTCACCCCACTGCACCCCTGCCTCTGTTCTCTGTATCTATGACTCTGTTGTACCTCTTGGTTCTCCTCACCCCACTGCACCCCTGCCTGTTCTCTGTATCTATGACTCTGTTTCTGTTAGGTTATGCTTGTTCATTTGTTTTTTAGATTCTACATACAAGTGAAATCATAGAGCATCTGGCTTTCCCCTGCCTTGACTTCCTTCACTTAGCATAAACGACTAATTTAATTTTAATGACGTTTTCAGGGGGCTCAATCTCCCTGTATTGTTTCTGCCGAGTGCCTACCAAGCCTCTACACGCACTGCCCTCTGGTGCTGATGGCCTGTCTTATGCAGGGATGGAAGGGGGTCTGCCATGTGAGAATAGGGCTCCTTCCCTCTGGGATTTAACTGTGGGCATGCAGCCCCGTGACATTGAGCATCACCGAGTGAGGCCACTGCAGTGTCCAGACCAACCAGCAGAACGTGGGTGCACAGTCTGGAGAGGACAGCCCCACTGCTGCGGCCTCCGCAGGCAGATCCAG
>SJXQ01005052.1:262652-288373 GCA_006408695.1 Aepyceros melampus
TCACCAGCCACTTTCCCTCCGATGGACAGGGAGGCCTGGCGTACTGCGATTCATGGGGTCGCAAAGAGTCGGACACGACTGCGCGACTGAACTGAACCCTTCTCCTGGAAAGGGAAATGTTTTGATTAGAGGAAAGTCACTAACACAAAATCTTTCTAAAACTTTCAAGTTATTTTACAACATTCTCATCTCTTTTTCTACTGGGGCTGCCCAAAGGGTAGTACGGACGCCTCTGTGCATCAGGTGTGCACGACCAGCCTTTGTGAATTTGTAGTGTATGTGGGTGACCGTGGGTGAATCTGTGACAGTAAAGCGGCCAAGTCTCCCCCTGGGCTTCAAAGTCAAGGGTCACACAAAGGGGGCATGATGTTGCTAAAATCTGTATGAGGCTGCTGCTTCTGCTAGGAAGAGGGACAGCAGCAAGGATGTAACTTGTCGTCAAAGTTTGGTAATAAGTCACTGAAGATATTGAGCAAGAAAGGAGACTTTCCTGTGTTAAATAAAGAAAAAAAAATATCCTAGGAATAGAATTACCATGCTGTGCTGTGCTGAGCCCCTTCAGTGATATTGGACTCTTTGTGACCCTATGGACTAGTCCGCCAGGCTCCTCTGTCCATGGGATTCTCTAGGCAAGAATACGGCAGCCGTTTCCTCCTCCAGGGGGTTTTCCCAGCCCAGGAATCGAGCTCCCGTCTCTTCTGTCTCTTGCATTGGCAGGTGGGTTCTTTACCATGAGCGCCACCTGGAAACCCATGCTGCTGCGGCTGCTAAGGCGCTTCAGGCGTGTCCGACTCTGTGGCACCCCAGAGACGGCAGCCCACCAGGCTCCTCTGTCCCTGGGATTCTCCAGGCAAGAACACTGGAGTGGGTTGCCACTGCCTTCTCCAGTGCATGAAAGTGAAAAGTGAAAGTGAAGTCGCTCAGTCGTGCCCGACTCTTAGCGACCCCATGGACTGCAGCCTACCAGGCTCCTCATACTGGGCATATACCCTGAGAAAACCATAACCGAAAGAGACGTATGTACCCAGTGTTTGTTGCAGCATATTTACAGTAGCTAGGACACGCAAGCAACCTAGATATCCACTGACAGATGGATGGATAAAGAAATTATGGTCCATATATATAATAGAATATTACTCAGTCATATAAAAGAACACATTTGAGTCAGTCCTAATGAGGTGGATGAACCTAGAGCATGTTACACAGAGTGAAGTAAGCCAGAAAAACCAGTATCATACATTAATGGATTTATATGGAATCTAGAAAGATGGAACCTACTAGCAGGGTAGCAATGGAGATGCAGACATAGAGAACAGATTTGTGGATACAGCAGAGGGAAGGAGAGGGTGTGACAAACCGAGGGAGAAGCATGAAAACATACAAATTACCACATGTAAAACAGATAGCCAGTGGAAATTTGCTGTATGATGCAGGGAGCTCAAATCAGGTGGTCTGTGATGACCTAGAGGGACGGGATGGGGTCAGGTGGGAAATGGGAGGGAGGGGTTGTTCATCTTGATGTATGAATATCTATGGCTGATTCATGTTGATGTATGGCAGAAACCAATACAATATTGTAAAGCAATTATCCTCCAATTAAATTTTTTCAAAAAAATAAAAAGCATAGAAAACTAAAAAGAAAAAAGAATGGTGGCTGATTTAGGGAAAAAAAGCAAGTGAACACCCAAGGGGATTCCAGGGTGTGTCTGCCTCTGCCACTACACACGGTCCCCTGGAGTCGCCTCCTCTTCCAACTGCCGTCCAAACGAGGACCTTCCTCTGCCGTCTGAAGTCCCACACCTGGCTCTGTTTGATGGCTTTAAACTCCTGTGGCAAAAATCCCTGACACATCTATCTACCTGGTGACCTGGACAATCACATGTCTTTTAGGCAGTGAGAACTCACCCCCAAAGTGGGCAAGGAATTGAAACATACAGCTCTCCTAATTAAACCGTCTTTCCCTGGATCAGGCCCCCCGGCTGGGGAAAAGGATTCCATTCTGTGTGTGGAACAGGCTGGTATGTGCTCAACCTGGCATTCATCCACCCTCTTATGATGACTCTCGCCATTCCGTGATTGGGAAAAATTTGTTGTTGTTGCTATTGTTCAGTTGCTAAGTCGTGTCCGACTCTTTTCGACCCCATGGACCGTGGCATGCCAGGCTCCTCTGTTTTCCACTAACTCCCGGAGTTTGCTCAAATTCAAGTCCACTGAGTCAGTGATGCTATTCAGCCATCTCAGCCTCTGCCATCGCCTTCTCCTTTTGCCTTCAATCCTTCCCAGCATATCAGGGTCTTTTGCTATGAGTCAGTTCTTCACATCAGGTGGAGTTTCAGCAACAATCCTTCCAAATAATATTCAGGATAGGGAAATGGCTACTCTCAAAGACAGGAGAAAGACCACCTCAGTCCCACGGTCATACAAAACCTCTCTTGTGTCAATTCCCTTTCATTGTAGACTTCAAAGTATGCATGTTTGAAAAGCCTCAAGAACTTCAGGTATGAAACAGCTCCATTTCATGCAGGTCATGAGAATGAACCCTCGAGGTCAGCCTGCAATTCTGATGTTCTTGATACTACCAGAAGTAGATCTCTTTCATGTGGCAAGTTTTCAGGTGAAATGTACTTGGCCACAGTGGGATGTGGGCTACAGTGCTTTTCTTCTTAATCCACCTTCTCTGGTTTCTAACTCAACATCCCTCTCAATTCTATCATGCCCATTTCACAGGTGGTGAAACTGAGGTAGAAAGGCATGTAACTTTGCTACCTGATGCACTGTAGCCCATCAGGCTTCTCTGTCCATGGAATTCTCCAGGCAAGAATACTGGAGTGGGTAGCCATTTCCTCCTCTGGGGGATCTTCCTGATCCAGGGGTCTAACCCGGGTCTCCTGTACTGCAGGTGGATTCTTTTCAGAATGAGCCACCAGGGAAGCCCTTTGGAGACAAGAGAGGGGACGCCAGACCTAGAAGCCCTGACCTGGCTGGCTGCTCCTTGCATGAGGCTCTGCCCACCTAGTCGTTTCTGCTCACACTGCCCTACAAGGCGCTGCTGGCCCATGTAAGAGCTGCAGGTCCCCATCTCCTCTGAAGAGGTCTGCTCAGGATCCCATGACCAAATGTGTCCCATTCAATTTTCCTTCCTTGTCAAAGGGACTCTAATGGTTCCATGGCTCCCTTCTTCTGAAATCAAAGCCCTTTGCAAACTCTCCCATTAATTTATATAAACTGTCTAGTAAGTAAAGTGAACTCAGGGCATGATTACCCCTATTTCAGAGATGAAAGCCAGAGACAATCAGGGTACTGCGCAAGGTCCCATAAACGGCTGTATTGCCCAAGTTCCTACAAACTGTTACCACAGGCCAAAGTCCCATCCCATCCTGGTATTCTGACTTCACAAATGACATAGGGGAGAGATGAGGGTAGTGTTTAGTTATCACTTTATCTGAGCTGCAGAGATTACAAGCCCAGGCAAGCTGCCGATCACCTTGGCCCTTCCCGGTCCCTGCCTCCTGGGTAGAGGTGGCTCACAAAGATGCCCGCTGACCTGAGGAGTGGGCAAGTTCCATCTTACAAGATTTACTGAGGCATCGCCCACCCCTGCAAGTTGATTTCTGATGCGTTTGCTTCAGAAGTCCACAGATACTGCCTGATCCCGAGACACCCACGGAAGCTGAGAGTAACAAGCGTTTCTCATAATTTGTAGAAGGGGTTGGGGATGGAGAACAGACAGTATTCTGCCCAGGCCCACAAAGCAGGCACCCCCAAAGTCTGGGGGTGCCCATCTGCTGCCATCAGTGTCTGCCTCCAGATCATCCAAAGTGGCAGAGGAATCCAGATGAGTGCTTCTCGAAGTGGCCACACCCAGGGAGCCATCCAGCAGAGAGCGGGTGGGGAGGGTTATGGAGCCGCTCTCGGGGATACACAGGCCGTATGCTTTTGCCTCTGGAGGCCTACCAACTCCAGTGACCTCACCCCTCGGCACTGCGGCCCTGGACTGGACCCCCTCCCACTTACCATGGTGCCCAGAAGGAGGCGGGGCACTTCTTGGGCGGTGCCTGCGGACTGCCCATGGGAGGGGCCAAGAGAGAAGAGGCAAGCCCCTTGATGGAAGGAGAGTTCTCCTCGGCCAATGTATCCCCAGGGCCTGGCAGAGGCTGACACGCAGTGCAGGGAATGCTAAGAAAAACAGCCAGCGGCAGAGAGTTGGCTGGTGGGCAAGTCACAGGGGACACGGGGCGATGAGGGCGGGGCTTCTTCTATCTTCAGCCTTCATTCATTTATTCCCGCTTCACTGAATGAACATTTAAGGAACAGTTACTACAAGGCTAGGACAGAGCAGGGCTCCAGATGAAAACAGGAAGGGTAAGTGGGAGCAGAGGGAGGGGAATAAATGTTTTCTGACTTCTGATTACGAACCAGACACAGACTTATGTTAAAACTGATGCTCTCTAGCAACTCAGTTTGGTTTTTTAAAAAGAAACATTTCACCACAAAGCGTAGTGAACACAGGTGAGAGTGGAGTGAGGATTGGTAGGGGGTCAGCTCTGAGGGATGCGGGTGCTGGGAGTCAGGAGGCCTCCCTATAGGGGAGACTGGTGTTGGAACAGGAGTCAGAGGGTCAGGGGCAGGCGACAGCAAGGCCGCCATGGGAGCCACTCACAGAGCGTCCACAGGCACAGAGACAACAGCTCTGTGGGGAGTGCTGCCTCCCATCCCTAGGAGATCAGATTGGGACTGAGGCAGAGATCAGACTGGGACCGAGCTGGGGAAGAACAGGTGTGCTGATCTGTGCTCCCTTCACTGAGAAGAGACAATGTATCACCGATTGCTCACTGAGAGAAACTTTCTTTTTTCTTCTCCTTTCCTTCCTTCCTGTCTTTCTTTTTTCTCCTCTGAGCTTTCACCCCTACATAGCTCACAAACCCAGAAGCCTACACAAGCCAGGCAGCCGTGTCAGAGACCGTCTACCCTGAAAACTCCATCCCAGCTCGGAGGGAGGGCCCAGCATGACCAGACCTGCCTGGTCTCCAAGGGAGGCTAGAAACCCACACTCTGTGACGTCTCCCCATTTTTAAATTTCAGTAACCAGTTCAAAGTGGTAACGACCGCGGGGTGGGCTGTGGTTTGCCACTGAGATCAATACCGTACTCTCCATGAGAGACACGTGCGGGGAGGACAGAGTCTGCAGAAAGAAGGCACATGTGAGAGGGGTGAGGAGACAGACATTTCTCAGGTGTCCTGGAGCTCAGCTTCTGCCTTGGTGTAGGGGCTGACCAAGCTGGAGCAGCTCCAGCCAGAGACAAGGAGGCTGTCTCCAGGTGCGACCCTGGCCTTGCCAAACCTCACAGCACGGGGAGGGGTCATGAGCTGTCCAGCCACTGGTTCTGGTGCTTGCAGTCTTGCCCTCATCTTCTTTCCACTACTATCTTAATGAAATCGAGCTCACGTACCTTGAACACAGGAAACACGATCGAGTGGAAGATAACGAGGCCCCAAAGTGACTACACAACCTCCGGTGGATGGAGGCCAGAGCACTGCCCTTGGTCACTACTCCCCGAGACAGTGGCTGCAGAATGTCCTGGTGGGACTCCTGCCAGGCCTCAGCTTGAAGCAGCCCTCCAGATCTGACCTCAAGCGGAAAAACAGCAAGGTATTGATGGCTCCCGTTCAGTAAGGACCTATCCTGGGACTGTTCAGCTCAACAACAAATACTTTCAACTGATATTAGATCCTGTACAAGGATAAACTCACTGGGCGGAGAAGAGGGCGGGGGACGGGGAGTTAAATCTGAAAGCACAACTCAGCATTTTCTAAGCAGGAGGGTGCTCCGATCAGAGTAAGGTGTGCAGCCCTAGAGGTGGCTGGTGGTGCTCCTCACCCCTTGCTTCTGCATAAACAGTTAGTGCTAGGTCTCTTCTTGCTGGGTGCAGAACAGAAACAGATCTGGGGACTGAGGTCCTGGGTTTGTGCTTTGGCTCCTCAGCTCCTTAGCTGTGTGACCTCAAACATGTCCCTTAACCTCAGTTTTCTCATCTGTAAAAAGGGCTGCATGATGATAACCCCACCTTGGGGGCTGCATGTGTGCCTGGCATGAGCAAGCAGCCCTGAGTCCAGAATAAATATTAATTATTCTGCCTCTTAGGGGACAATCCATGATTTGAGGGGACTCCTGACTCTTCAGTGTTCAATACTGAGTTAAGGAGATAACTGCTATTTCTGAACCCTAACCCGTAACTCTGACCGAGCCAGTGCTTCTGTTTTCCTGGCTCCACCAGCAGCTAAAGCACTGGCCCTGATTACTCCCTCCTCACCCCCACCAGCCAACCTGTCCTTGCCAACTACTTCAAGCCTGAAATCACACTGCAAGGAGAGCTGTAAAAGCCTTGGCTTTTCTTGTCACTTTTTCACATCTCCCTAGGGCAGCACAAGAAGCTGTTACCAAGGCAACCTGCATAGTTCAACCCCTGCGTGTTATTTGGAAATGGCCCCATTTCGCCCCTTGTGACAAAAACACCTGTGGCTGCCTTAGAAACCTTTCTAAGCCTGCTGCTTAATGAGGAAATATGTTCTGACCTGATTAAGTTTTCTTTTCCCAGGATGATTTCAACTGTTAAATCAAGTAGGCAGACATTCGGTCACCTAACTTCCCACAGGACTTGACAAAAGCAAACCACCCATAATGCACCTCTCACTTGCCCCAAAACACCGTCGAACTGACCTGCCTTGACAATCTGAAAAGGTAGTATGTTTCCTTCCTTTCTAAGGAATTTCTGGAGTAGGGATTGGGGTCGGAGATCCTTCCATACTTCCCAGTGCTAAATAGTTAAAACAGTGTGAAAGGCAGTGGAAAGAGTTCAAGGCTTGAGAGTACAATATTCTGGATTTAAATCCCAGGTTGACCTTTTACTGGGCTTTAGACAGTAAAGAATCTATCTGCAAGGCAGGAGACCCAGGTTTGATCCCTGGGTTGGGAAGATACTCTGGAGAAGACTGGAATGGCTACCCACTCCAGTATTCTTGTCTGGAGAATTCCATGGACTGGTAGAGGAGCCTGGCAGGATAAAGTGCATGGGGTTGCAAAGACTCAGACATGCTGAGCAACTAACACAACTTGACCTTTTACTAGCTATGTGACCTTGGGCAAGTTATTCAGCCTCCTAATTCTGTTTCTTACGGGAACGCGGGAGTAAATCTACCAACTTCATAGGGTGGTTATAAGAGTTTAGCAAGAAATAAACACGAAAACTTCTGGAGGTGCTAGGAAAACAACCAAGCCAGCGCTAGGGAGCATTAACTCATGCACTCTTACACTTTTTCAAAAGATGGGGAAACAGTGGAAACAGTGTCAGACTTTATTTTTGGGGGCTCCAAAATTACTGCAGATGGTGAATGCAGCCATGAAATTAAAAGATGCTTACTCCTTGGAAGGAAAGTTATGACCAACCTAGATAGCATATTCAAAAGCAGAGACATTACTTTGCCAACAAAGGTCCGTCTAGTCAAGGCTATGGTTTTTCTAGTGGTCATGTATGGATGTGAGGGTTGGACTGTGAAGAAAGCTGAGCGCCGAGAATTGATGCTTTTGAACTGTGGTGTTGGAGAAGCCTCTTGAGAGTCCCTTGGACTGCAAGGAGGTCCACCTAGTCCATCCTAAAGGAGATCAGTCCTGGGTGTTCTTTAGAAGGACTGATGCTGAAGCTGAAACTCCAGTACTTTGGCCACCTCATGCGAAGAGTTGACTTATTGGAAAAGACTCTGATGCTGGGAGGGATTGGGGGCAGGAGGAAAAGGAGACGACAGAGGGTGAGATGGCTGGATGGCATCACTGACCCAATGGACGTGAGTTTGAGTGAACTCCGGGAGTTGGTGATGGACAGGGAGGCCTGGCGTGCTGCGATTCATGGGGTCGCAAAGAGTTGGACACGACTGAGCGACTGAACTGAACTGAACTGAATTGTTGTAAAGTGCTGCCTGACAACCCTGCCAGGCTCCCAGCTAGGCCTATGTGGGAGAACTCTGAAAGAACAGGTTCCAGAAGGCAGCAAAGGATATGGCTTTCTGAAACAGACTCCAGACCAATCTGAACAAAGGTCCACACACATTAGGGAACCCATACATCTATGGGGGATGTGTAGTCTCTCAGGACAAGGCTTTTGGAGCGCATTATCAATACTTTAATATTTACATGACTGGATGTCCTCAGGTCCCCGAATAACTCCATCTGATGCCTCTTTCCCCAGAGACAGGTTCCAAGTGAGAAGAGCCAGGGATGATGAGCCGTTTACTGTGCCAGTGCAGGAAGGCGCCCTTATCACCCTTTTGTCCCCAAACTCGATTCCCCTCCCGACCTGCACTTTCAGCAGCCTTCCATCCTCACTTCTCCCCTCCAGGCCAGTTCTTTCACCTCTGAGGTCCACCACCAGGTATGATCTAGTCATTGTTCGAATGTCTTTTAGGTGCATCCATCGCTACCCTTCCACAAACTCCAAAATGGGACTTCCTACCTCCAAATTGCCAGGCGTCTAAGGATTAATGTTTTTTAAACACTGTTTCTAACTCCATCCAACCTTCCCTGAAGCTCACCATCTATTTGCTTTCCCCTTCCCTCTTCCGTTTATCTCCCCAACACCTTGGCTGGGAAGAGTCTAAGCAGAGCCTGACATGCTGTCAGGACCTGCACCTCCATCCTCTTTCCCCATGTGCCTCCTGAGTCCATTCCTGATGTTTTCCAAAACTTTATCAACCCCCCAGCACTCAGGACACATCACAGAGGCCATGCTCTGGGCGAAGGGGTAGGGGAAGAGCCCCACTCTCCCAGCTCAGTCTTCCCATTGACATCAAGGGGTCCCCAAGGCACCTTCCAGGAAGGCAGTTGGAAAACCCCAGCCCTGACCCCTCACTCCTGTTGATCCCTACCGTCCCCTCCACCACCTGCCTTATCCCCCGTCCTCCAGCTGGGATGCCTCACCTGCAGGGCACAGAGGGAGTGAGGGAGGGTGGGCTCTGCACAGTAAATGGTACATGGTTCTCACAGAGCACATGGGAAAGCTGGAGTGGTCTTTGGGAGAAGCAGTAAGGAGGGGCAGAGGCGGCTTACTTCATCCCCCTAGACCTCGGCCTCATCTGTAACACAGGAGTTTTACAAGGACAAATGAGTTGGTCCCAGGGAAAACTAACGCCCTGTTCTCAGGCCAGGTTCAATAAAGGGTCATGATTCTATTACCATGGCTGAGTTCCCACACTCGGCCCATTCTGATGTTTGTAACTCAAGCCCTTCTCACACGGACACTAAGGAGAGAAAACCTCAGGTTCCTCCAGAGACCACATCAATCAACAGAATGACAGAACTCAGATGGCTGGATGGAACTCAGATCAATAGCATTCAGCTTCAGTCAATACAATGGCCAAAAAAAAATAGGTCATCTAACAAGCAGTCCATTCTGGAAACTTCCCGACAGTAAAACATAGCCCAACCACTTAAGAGAAGACTCCCGCTTGTCTGCCCTGTGGCTCTGATGTGAAAATAAAAACATCCTAAGCTACTTCACATCGAACTTTCATTTCTTTTTATCCCATCCCAACTGCTGAGATGACTCAGAAAGGATCTCACACTGTGGCTGGCAGTCCTCCACCCCACCTCACACTTTCTCATCTGCAGACCAGGCTGAGCAAACAGGTTCAACTGTCCCAAGGATCAAGATGAAGGTTAAGCCAAAGACACACTCAGGGCAAATAATAGGACTCTGTACAGGGTTATGCTAGTGTGTCTGTTTTACCTCCAAGATGAGGAGCCTCGCTCTCCAGGCTGACCTGGGGCCATCCTAGGCTGGTATAGAGCGAGGCCAGTTCCAGACCTTACCTGTGCTAGCCATGTCTGATCCTACACATTTCTGGGTCCAGCAGAGGCAGGTAGGTGTGTTGGGAGGGGGCAACAGTATAGTCACGGAAAAAGAGAAACCAGGCCTGAGCCTCCTCAACTCTACTCATGACTCAGGCAGCAATCTACAAAGGCCACCACCACACAGGTGAGACGGGGCAGAGCTGTATCAGCACCACAAGCTCTAGACTTGTCTCCCTCCTAGTGCAGAATGTCCACAGGAGCCAGGGTCTCTGGCAGCTTCCCGCCTGGTTTTAGCAGACTCAGCCTTCTCCAGCACTCTTCCACATTCCCCAGGAAAATCCAGAGAACACAGTCAATCAGGGCTGCTGAAAACTGGTTTTTAAAACACCCAGTGTTTGGATCATCCTCAAAATCTTGTGTTCTTCAGCTTGGCATTCAAGGTCCTGCACCAGCAGAGCCTGAGCCTCCTCTTCCAGCTATATCTCCCTCCATGCCTCCATGGGCTGTGGACTCCACTTGACTCTCTGTTCTACCTATTTCCAGAACAAACTAAAAGCTTCCAATCACCTGGCAAATATTCTGCATCTAAAAAAATCAATAAGACGGGGACCCTGTCCTCTAGGAACCCCAAGGTTTGCTGCTCTATCTTTGCTCTTAGTATTCTGTCCGCCTAGCCTGGAATTTCCTCCCTATACCTTCTCCAGCTTGAAAATGCCTGGTGATCCTTTATTGTCAGCTATCTCGGAAGTATTCCTTGCTCTTTTCCCAAAGACATCATCCTGCCCTCCCATGGTGCTCTTTATATGAAGTGAAGTAAAAGTATTAGTCACTCAGGTGTCCAACTCTTTGCAAGCTCATGGACTGTAGCCTTCCAGGCTCCTCTATCCATGGAATTCTCCAGGTAAGAATACTGGACTGGGTAGCCATTCCCTTCAACAGAGGATCTTCTCAACCCAGGGACTGAACCCAGATCTCCCACACTGCAGGTGGATTTTTTTACTGAGCTACCAGAGAAGCCCAACACACCATGCATTAATTACTATGTAGAAATCAGCATGATTCTCCAGCAAGATTGGGAGAATCTCAAGGGCCCAGCATATGTCTCATCATGTCTGCCTGCCTGCACCAAGGTCAAGGCCTATGCATGCACGAGGTCTCCAGTGAGTGCTGACAGCAGGGGGACCTTCTGTTTTTGGCAGATTTAGAGAAGCAGGGACCAGACTTACTCTCTTGCTTCAAACAACTCCAAACCAGACAAAATAAATGTAACAACAGTTTCCAGACACTGGATGTGAGGCAGCAGAGGCTGGATTCCTCAGAGGGTCAGAGCAAACGAGGTTAGTTCTTTTCGTCCCAACTCTAGACAGTTTCCAGGCCATGGCACAGGGAGGGAGTATCCAGGAAAAGTCCAACAGTCTCCCAAGTTGGGAAGAGAGAGCTGGGACTCTAGGTAGCCAGAGTTCACAGGAGAGAGCTATACACAGAGATCTGTGGAAATCTGCAGGAAATCCCCCTCCAGGTTTCTGCTGAGTGTTGACAGTACTGGTCAGGATTAGAACAAATAATCCTTGAGCCTCACATTGAGCCAAGACTAATTTGTGCCCCAACCCACCAGAGTGGAACTACCTTGTAACTCATAGAACATCAGTAGGGCACTGAACATGGTGTGGTTTGGTAGTGTGAAAATTAATGCTGGTATAAAGGCTGGTCTCAGCTATCACTGCTGAATAGTGAGCCTTCAAAAGATCACACCATTTTCTAGTAACAGTGTCCTCAAACAATTCCAAGACTATTTATAAAAATACAAAAGTAACCGGAACCCAACAGGGCAAAATTCCCAACATTCAACATCTAAACAAAAATTTTCAAATATACCAAGAAGAAAATATAATCCATAATGAGGGGAAAACCAATCAGTAGAAACAGATTAAAAAACACAGATAATATAACTAGCACTCAAGGACATTAAAATGGTTCCTATAACCATCTTCCATATACTCAAAATGCAAAAGAAGATTAAGCATGTTAAGCAGTGACAAAAAAAAAAAAGACCCAAATCAAACTTCTAGAAATGGAAACTACAAATGTGTGATATAAAAACCATACCATATGGAAATAACACCAGATTAGACACTACAGAAGAAGAGATCAATGAACTTGAAGAAACAGAAACTATGCAAAACCAACCACACCCACACCCACACACCCACACACCCACACCCACACACACACACACACTGGGGAAAAAGTAAATTGAGCATCAGACAGCTGTGGAACAACTTTAAGAATACTAAAATACATGTGACTGCATTTTCCAAAAAGGGGAGAGAGAAAAGAACAGAGAAAATCCCTAAAGAATGACTAGTTGAAAAATTTCCAAACGTGATGAAAGCTTTAAACTCACAGATACAAAAACTCAATTAACTCAAGCACAAGAAATATAAAACTACCCAAAAAGTGAAAGTGAAAGTCAGTCATGTCTGATTCTTTGTGACCTCATGGACTAAACAGTCCATGAAATTCTCCAGGCCAGAATACTGGTGTGGGTAGCCTTTCCCTTCTCTAGGGGATCTTCTGAACCCAGGGATCAAACCCAGGTTTCCCATATTGCAGGTGGATTCTTTACCAGCTGAGCCACAAGGAAAGCCCAAAACTAACCAAGGCACATAATAATTCAATTATTTAAAATTAGTCATAAAAGTGGCCAGAAGGAAAAAAGATATGAACAGATGAACTTCATAAAATAAAGACAGCAGATTACACATAGGAAACTATGAAAGCCAAAAGACACCAGAACCACATCTTAAAATGCTGGGAAAAATATAACTGACTTAGTGACATGTATGACAACAAGAGTATAAAGGCCAGGAGGGAGGAAATGAGAATATATTATGGTAAGGTTTTTATACTACACGTAAAATAATACAAGATCACTTGCTTATAGACTGTGACAAGTTATGACACATATCATGAATCTTAAAGCAACTACATTAAAAAAAACCTAATAAACTGACAAAGGCAATAAAATGAAATTTAAAAAAAATTACTCGATCCCAAATTACTCAAGAAAGAAAAAGGGGGGGGGATATAAGAAGAAAAAAACATAGGACAGATTGAAAACGAACAGCAAGATGACAGAGTTAAAGCCAACCAGAGTTAACTCATCAGAGGTAAACCTGGCACAGAGTGGTACCCTGGGCCCCAGATGCCAGCAGATCCCCCACGCACAGCACTACACAGTGAAAAGAGAATCCGCCAGGCCCCAGCACCCAGCATCCCATGTCCCTCAGGTGACTGACTGCACCCCACTGAGGAGACTCGGACACGATGTTCTCCAGATGGGTAGACTCACACTTCATCCTGGACTCAGAGCACACCTGTCAGAGGGAATTGTATAGAAAACATCCCAGTTGACATGCTCAGGTTAAATTAAAATGCACAATCTGAAGCAAGATGGTGCAGTACAAGACTTTGAGAGTTAAACTTAACTACAGTAATAATCACATTAAATGTAAATGGCCTAAATATCCCAGTTAAAAGGCAGAAATTATAAGGCTGAATTTACAAAATGCAAAACTCATCTATATGCTGCCTACAAGAAATTCACTTTAAACGTAAACAAACAATTCAAAAGCAAAAGGATGTAAAGGGATACACCACACAAACACTAATTTTTAAAATACCTATCCATTTATTTAATTGAGGTAAAATATACATAACATTTTGCATTTAAAACATTTAATGTGTACAGTTTTGTAACATTAAATACATCACACTGTTGTATTTCACCACCATCTACCTCCAGAACTTTTCCATTATCTCAGACTGAAACTTGTACTTCTTAAACATTAACTCCCATTCCTCCCTTTCCTGTGTCCTTGACAACCATCATTCTTCTTTCTGATTCTATGAATTTACTACTCCAGGTACCTTATATAAGAGGTTGTTGTTTAGTCACTAAGTCATGACCATCTCTTTGCAACCCCACGGACTGCAGTCCGCCAGACTCCTCTGTCTATGGGATCTCCCAGGCAAGAATACTGGAGTGGGTTGACATTTCCTTTTCCACGGATCTTCCTGACCCAGGGTTGAACTGAAATCTTCTGCATTGTTAGGAGGATCATTTACCCTTTAGTGACTGACTTGTTTCACTTAGCATTATTGCTTCAACTTGCATCCATGCTGTCAACACTTTCCTTCATTCTTAAAGCTGAATGATGTTCTGTTGTGTGCAGGTATCACATTCAGTTTACCCATTCATCGGTCAGTGGACACCTGGGTTGCTTCTACCTTTTGGTTATTGTGATTGATGCTGCCAGAAACACTGGTGTACAGATACCTGAGTCTGTTTACATTTCTTTAGGGTATATACTCAGAATTGAAATTGCTAGATCACATGGTAATTCTATCTTTAATTTTTTGAGGAACTGCCACACTGTTTTCTACAGCAGCTGTACACGTTACACATTTCCACCAGCAATACAAGAAGGGATCCATCTGAGCCAATGGGCTTCCCTGGTGGCTCAGATGGTAAAGAGTCTGCCTACAGTGCAGGAGACCCAGGTTCAATCCCTGAGTCGGAAGATCCCCTGGAGAAGGAAATGGCAACCCACTCCAGTATTCTTGCCTGGAAAATTACATGGATGGAGGAGCCTGGCAGGCTACAGTCCATGGAGTCGCAAAGAGTCGGACACGACTGAGCCACTAACACTTGCCAATACTTCAGATGGTTTTCCTTTTTCTTTAACAATTGTTATTCTAATGAGTGAGAAGTGGTAGCTCCTTGTCACTCGATTCGCATTTCCCTAATGACTAGTGATATTGAGTGATCTTCATGTGCTTATTGGCCATTGGTATATCATCCTTGGAGAAATGTCTATTCAAGACCTTTGTCAAATTTAACCTGGTTGTTTTTTCATTGTTGAGCTGTAGAAGTTCTTCAAATATTCTGATATCAATCTATTAGCACTAATTGTTTTTAAGTTGGATTGGCTATATTAATACAACACAAAGTAAATTTCAGAACAAAGAATATTACAAGGGATTAAAAGGGTCATTTCATGATAAAGGAGGTCAATTCATCAAAAGAACCTAACACTCCTAAATGTTTATATGTAACAGTGAATTATAACAATTCAAATCATACAAACTACATCCTCCGTTTACAACAAAATTAACTTAGAAATCAATGTTCACTAGATGGAAGAAGAACAAAGTAATAGCATAATGCTGACTTTCCTCTTTTACTACTTGTAATTCCTCCCATGAAGAAGCAGATAAATTAGCAAGACTTACATGTCTTCAATGCTAGGCATATCTGACCTGGGTCATTTGTTTCATTTTCTTGGTTCAGTCTTCCCTCTTCTCCCCACCCTAAACTCCAAGGATTGCGCTTGTAAGCCACAGCTATATCACAACAGTCAAGCTGTTTGGTGTTTGCTCAAGCCTTTCACATAAACCAATGAAAAGGGAGAGAAATGTAGTGGAGCAAACACAGGCTAAATAAACCCCTTTATAGTCCCCAAACCTCAGAGACACTGTTGCCTTTACAGAGATCTCTCTGTCATGGGACAACTACGCAGAAATAAACTAGAGCCTTCTGAAAACCCCAAACTCTAAGGAGAAACAGAACAATTTCCGGATAGAGATCCAATCAGATTAAAACAAGGTCTTTGCTGACCCGATTAGGTCAGTCTGGAAAAACCCTACCAGGACTGGACAACAGTGTCCAAGAGATGATTCATACAGCTGGTTCCTCTGCTGCCCCTTTCACAGCAGATTAGCAAATTACATAGCAATAAGCAAAAAGACAATAAGAACCCTTAGAAAAAATTTCACTTCCAAGCTCAACAAATCTACAAACTCCTTTTTTGTAAAGCAGTGCTTCCAAACTTGCCTTACAGTAAGAATCACTGAGTTCAAGTGTTAAAAATACAAATTCCTATGTCCTTCTGGGCTTTCCTGGTGGCTCAGTTGGTAAAGAACCCACTTGCAATACAGGAGTTTGATCCTGAGTTTGATCCCTGGGTCGGAAAAATCCCCTGGAGGAGGGCATGGCAATCCACTCCATTATTCTTGCCTGGAGAATCTCCATAGACAGAGGAGCCTAGTGAGCTACAGTACATGGAATTGCAAAAAGCCGGACATGATTGAGCGACTAAGCACAGAACAGCACATGCCATAGAGAACCTAAGCAAGAATATCTGGAGGTGGGGCTCCATATCTTTGACAAGCATTACAGATGCTTAACAGCCAGCAAATACATTAGCTTGGAAATAAGACTCATGGGTTAAAACTCCCAGTGTGGCCACTTACTGGCTGCAGCACTCTACCTAACATCTCTAGGTCTCCCTCACTTCATCGGCAAAACAGGCTCCACACCTACACTGAACGGTTTCCAGAATCCTTATATGTTCACAAAGCCCCTAGAACACTGCCAAAAGCACATGGCAGCAAGGTAAGAAATCAGAGCTACTGCTACCTTGAAATAAAACAAAAAAGCCATAGAAGCTGTCCAGATGAAATCTACTAGAAAATTTTCAATCTAATGGAAACTACAAAGGCATCAAGCCAGATTTCTGGCATGATCTAGGGGGAAAAGCTTTTCTAGGCACTATGACTGCCAAGAATGCTAACTCATTCCAGGGTCCAGAACTTCACTGCAAGTCCTCACTCCCATCCAGAACCAGAGTTCAGGCCTGCGCAGGGTCACAGCTTTGGACAACAATCATAGACAGTCTTTCCTTCCCATGTCCCTCTGTCACCACCACCTGCAGCCCTAGGACCAACAACAGTCAGAGACCTGACAGTCAAGTGGGAGCATCTTGGGTGCACCAGTAGGAGACGGGACTCCCGAGTAAGAGGCAGGCAGCCAATGAAGAGGGTGGAAAAAGCCTCAGTCACAAACAGTATTGCTAGGACACTGCCGAAGTCTGTGAAGTTTCCAGAGTTAAGGGTGGACATTCTCAGGGTGAGTGACCCAGATACTGGGCAGCTGAGAAAGCACTGACTTGCTGAAACCCTGAGGTGCAGAGTCAAACACACACCCACTCACCCACCCTCTCGGAACCCAGGAGGAACCAGGCGCACCTTGGAGATACACAAGCACCAATGACCTTTGTACCCTGCCGACCCAGAACTAGGGATTGGTCAGTGATGCTGAGACAAGAATACAGGATAAGAACAGATCCAAGCTGCAAAGGTAGATCCTCACTCTCCTGGAGAAAGGGCACAACCCAAAGGGTTACAGACCAGAGCGTCATTTGGACTCCACTCTGCAGCCAGCCTGCCGCTGGCAAGTCACCGCACTCTTACACCTCTTTCCCCACCTGTACGATGGGCAGGCAACCTGGTTCTAATTTCACCATAAGTGCGACCGGCAAGACGCTCAAGTACGGGGTGGCGGGTGAAAAGCGGACAGTGACGGGTGAAGCGGGGCTGGACACCGGACCTGGGCGGGGAGCTCGGGCACTGCCTCCGTCCCGCGGTCCCCCTGCGTCGGGCAGCAGCGCCGGTCCCGGCGGGAGTCACGCGTCCCTCGCGCCCAATCACCACCTTTGCCAGGTGAAGTGGGCACGCCCGGGGACGCGCCGGGAGCGACGGCCAGCGCCGCCCCCATTCCCATCCTCGCCCCTCCCCAGGTCCGACTCACGTACCCCAAGCCGCCTCCGCAGCCGCCACAGCCGTCGGGGGGTTAAATCGCAGCCTAAGCCCACATTTCCGGCATCGACGAAGCCCGCCTCCTCCCGCCGGAAGTGACCCTTTCAACGTCCGGGCGCTGGGAGCCGAGTCCCACGTCACGCTTCCCGCAGCGCGCTGGGCGCGCCGCAGGCCGCTGAGTCGCCACGATAGCGCACCCCCTCCCCCGGCCCCAGCACCCCCGGGAACACTCGCCGCCACCCGCGGCACCACACCCACGGGAGGGCCCACGAGAACCTCCCGGGAGAGGGGAGCCTGGCCCCGACCCCAGAAGGGACACCGCCCATTGGCGGACCCTGGGCGAGTGCGCCTGCGCAGGTATCCGCGGATTCTGTGACAGGAGAGAGATGGCCTTTTTTTTTATTTCCAAACAGTGCCTGACCTTCAGGGTGAGGCTCAAAGTGGCCCAAAGGAGACCCGAAGGGAAACGAGTGGAATTCCAGCATCAAGGGGACTCCCTCGACGGTCTGAGCTCAGACTTGGGCACCTCCACGCCAGGACTGAAGTGATCAGTGTCCTAATGTCCCCAAGCAAACAGCTGTGGCTGTCAAACTGGAACTGACTGGCTGGCTCCTCAAAACAACTGAGTAGCTTCCTGAAAAGTAACCTGTTTCCCAAGGCCCTCATTTGTTCATTTCAGTCGCTCGGTCTTGTCCCACTCTTTGCGACCCCATGGACTGAAGCACGCCAGGCCTCCCTGTCCATCATCAAATCCCGGAGTTCACTCAAACTCATGTCCATCGAGTCGGTGATGCCATTCAACTATCTCATCATCTGTCGTCCCCTTCTCCTCCTGCGTTCAGTCTTGCCCAGCATCAGGGGCTTTTCTAAGGAGTCAGTTCTTCTCATCAGGTGGCCAAAGTACTGGAGCTTCAGCTTAGCATCATTCCTTCCAAGAAATCCCAGGGTTGATCTCCTTCAGAATGGACTGGTTGGATCTCCTTGCAGTCCAAGGGACTCTCAAGAGTCTTCTCCAATACCACAGTTCAAAAGCATCAATTCTTCGGCACTCAGCCTTCTTCACAGTCCAACTCTCACATCCATACATGACCACAGGAAAAACCATAGCCTTGACTAGACGGACCTTAGTCGGCAAAGTAATGTCTCTGCTTTTGAATATACTATCTAGGTTGGTCATAACTTTTCTTCCAAGGAGTAAGCGCCTTTTAATTTCATGGCTGCAGTCACCATCTGCAGTGATTTTGGAGCCCAAAAAAACAAAGTCTGACACTGTTTCTACTGTTTCCCCATCTATTTCCCATGAAGTGATGGGGCCAGATGCCATGATCTTCGTTTTCTGAATGTATTGCTGTCCAGGGGATCCCCAAGAGTCTTCTCCAATACTGCAGTCCAAAAGCATCAATTCTTTGGTGGTCAGCTTTCTTTATAGTCCAATTCTCACATCCTTACATGACTCCTGGAAAAAATCATAGCTTTGACTAGACGGACCTTTGTCAGCAAAGTAATGTCTCTTCTTTTCAATATGCTGTGTAGGTTTGTCAAAGCTTTTCTTCTAAGGAGAAAGCATCTTTTAATTTCATGGCTGCAGTCACCATATGCAGTGATTCTGGAGCCCAAGAAAATAAAGTCTTTAACTGTTTCCATTGTTTCCCTATCTATTTGCCATGAAGTGATGGCAAATGGACTGGATGCCATGATCTTGATTTTTTGAATGTTGAGTTTTAAGCCAGCTTTTTCACTCTCCTCTTTCACTTTCATCAAGAGGCTCTTTAGTTCCTCTTCACTTTCTGCCATAAGAGTAGTGTCATCTGCATATCTGAGGTTATCGATGCTTCTCCTGGCAATCTTGATTCCAGCTTGTGCTTCATTCAGTCCAGCATTTCGCATGATGTGCTCTGCTTATAAGTTAAATAAGCAGGGTGACAATATACAGCCTTGACGTACTCCTTTCTCAATTTGGAACCAGTCTGTTCCTTGTCCGGTTCTAACTGTTGCTTCTTGACATGTGCACAGGTTTCTCAGGAGGCAGGTAAGGTGGTCTGGTATTCCCATCTCTTTAAGAATTATCCACAGTTTCCTGTGATCTACACTGTCAAAGCCTTTAGCGTAGTCAATGAAGCAGAAGTAGTTGTTTTTCTGGAAGTCTCTTGCTTTCTCAATGATCCAACAAGTTAAATAAGCAGGGTGACAATATACAGCCTTGACGTACTCCTTTCTCAATTTGGAACCAGTCTGTTCCTTGTCCGGTTCTAACTGTTGCTTCTTGACATGTGCACAGGTTTCTCAGGAGGCAGGTAAGGTGGTCTGGTATTCCCATCTCTTTAAGAATTATCCACAGTTTCCTGTGATCTACACTGTCAAAGCCTTTAGCGTAGTCAATGAAGCAGAAGTAGTTGTTTTTCTGGAAGTCTCTTGCTTTCTCAATGATCCAACAGAGGTTGGCAATTTGCTCCCTGGTTCCTCTGGCAAGGTCCTAGGTTACATTTAGTCCATTCTGTGTGGTTAGTGCTTAAAAAATAACAGGCAACCTTAGACAATACATCCTAACTCGCCCAGAATCACTGGGCTGGTGCCCCATGAAGCAAGGCCCTGCTGCTAGCACTGTCTTGTCTAGGCAGCTTGTACTCTACAAGCTGACCTGGAGGTGAAGCGGTTCCCTGTCTGTCTCTTAGCAGCGTCCAGAATTGCAGCTTTGTAAAAGTGGTGCTAGCTTCTTAGACCAAGGAAATCTTCTGACCAAATTGAAAATCTTATTCGATGTTGAGTTAAGAACTGGCAGTGCCGGGAACAGCAATACTTTTGGCCTCATTCTCCTCATTTGATTCTTTTTTCTTGTTACACCTTTCCTTTCAATGGATACTCTCAGATTTCTTTTTTAAATTCTTGAGAGAGTGGATCTTATTGGCTAAGATAATCACTGTTGACTATTGAGCTGAGTTTGTTCTTTCTTTGAAGAGTCCCTCATAGATTCCCTCGTGGCTCAGATGGTAAAGAGCCTGCCTGCAATGCGGGAGGTGTGAGTTACATCCCTGGGTCTGGAAGATCCCTTGGAGAAGAAAATGGCAACCCACTCCAGTACACTTGCCTGGGAAATCCCATGGACAGAGGAGCCTGCAGCTACATACAATCGATAGGATCACAAAGAGTCAGACATGATTGAGCAACTACACTTTCACTTTCATGAAGAGTCCCTCATAGGCTGCCAGGGATGGAATCAGTGAGGAAGGCCATCTCAGCTACTGCCCCTTCTGGCACACAGGTAGCACTTTTGAGGGATTCTGTGGCTTGTTTTGAAAATGTTTCACTTTGAACATAATGTCAGCATGGCTCTCATTGACAGCAGCTATCAGAAAACTGGGTTGAAATTGTTTCTGGGGGCAGGGAGGGTCAAGACAGTGAATCTTAACCTTTTGTTATAATCATTTTTGTGGTATAATTTTCCACTTGGTATTTGTTTTAGAAAATACTACTGATGGCTTGAGTTTATATTCTGCAATCCTTTCACTTACTGGTACAATGGTAGGACATGAATATGGACACAGTAGCCTGAGCTAGAGAAGTCATCTTGAACCATGAGGTAACCGTGAACTGTGGAAAATTCTGAAAGAGATGGGAATACCAGATCACCTAACCTGCCTCTTGAGAAATCTGTATGCAGGTCACGAAGCAACAGTTAGAACTGGACATGGAACAACAGACTGGTTCCAAATAGGAAAAGGAGTACATCAAGGCTGTATATTGTCACCCTGCTTATTTAACTTATATGCAGGGTACATCATGAGAAACGCTGGACTGGAAGAAACACAAGCTGGAATCAAGATTGCCAGGAGAAATGATACTGCTGGATGCCCACATTTGGATTTTTATACAAAAGGAAGTAAACCACCTTTGTAAGCCACTGTTGTTTTGGGTTTTCCTATCACTAGCATTCATATGTCATTCATATACTCCACTTTTGGAAACCCCTTTGGTACCCCCAAGACTGAGTAAGTGCCCCCCTTGTACGTTCTTCCATCTCCTCACATTGCCCCCCCTCCTTTTTTTCTTTTTTTAGTATTTGCCACATTTTCCTGTAATTGAACATTCACTCTCTCTAGATGGAAACTTCTCTAAGGTAGGAAGACACTATTCTATACATCTTTTCACGCGGATCCTAGAAACTCCTGAAAGACTGACAGCACTATCCTGTGAATGTGACAGACACAATGATTCCACTGAGGGTGTTGAGAGGAAATGACAAGGGCTGCTGTCTGAATCAGCTGGGTCACTGTGAAGTCATCTTAGGGTGGGGTGGGGAGAGTAATGCTGGCTGTGCTGAATAAGCAAAGATAGAGAATTAGGGCAAAGGAGGGAGGGGGCAAACTTGGCACAAAATTCAGGTTATCTGAAGCAGATGGCATTAGAAAATCCTGCTCTTCCTTGCTTGTTTCCTCTTATTTCCCATTTCTGGCTCTTTTTAACCTCCCCACCCACTATGACCCTGGTCCTCTATCACTTGTACCCATGTCCCCATACACCAGTCTGCGAATATTTCTAATTTTCCTGTTTAGACTGATCCTGAACAAGCAAAAAGTGAGAAAGAGAAAGCAAAGACAGTTCCTTGCTATCTTCTCTTGTTCATTCACTCCACATACATACACTGAATACCTGTACTGTTAGACCAGTGGATGCAAAAGTGAACACATTATCCCCAGTTTCAAGGAGGTCACCTTCTTGGTTGAGATTTTAGAGGAAACAAGAGATCTCCCTATTCTAGCTATCTCAGTCCTTCAGATGACCTTGATCAGGAACAAAATACATATTAAAGTAGTCATCCTGTTTCTATCTACTTCTCAATACTGAATCTCCTTAATACTGAATCTTGTTATGCTAGTGGACCCTGATACTGGGAAAGACTGAAGGCAGGAGGAGAGGGGAATGACAGAGGACAAGATGGCTGGATGGCATCTCAATGGACATGAGTTTGAGCAAGCTCCAGGAGATGGTGAAGGACAGGGAAGCCTGGCATGCTGCAGTCCATGGGGTTGCAAAGAGTTGGTCATGACTGAGTGACTGAACAACAGCAATGCTGGTGGACTGGATGAAGATATGAAGTGACCAGAAGTAAGGAAGGTGAGACAGGCAGGTCAGAATGTGTGGTAACAAAGACAAGATACTTAAGAAGCTGAGATATTGACAAAGACTTGGAACCTGAGTTGGAAAAGTAGTTTTCCAAAAGAAGTTTGACCGTGTGGTAGGTTTAATCCCCATTTCAGTGCTCAGGAGATCTCCAGTGAAGACTTTGTCTTTTCTTTTTGTCCGGTGAAATCTCAGGTCAGATCCATGTAGCTGTTTCTCATTCTTGCTCCTCCCTAGTGACTCCCACACTGTGCCTTGCATTTCGGCCTGATCCATCTTTTTGGGTGGATCTTTTGTGTCTCTTGAGGCAGGGGGTGGTAGCTACCTACAAAATTGCCATTCTCAGGTTATCTTTAAAAACAGAATGCCTTCTGTTATATAGCCATGTGCCCAGTAGCCACAAGATTGCATTTCCCACCCTGCTTTGCTCTTAGTCATGACTGGTGACTTTGTGATACAAGCAGACCTGTAAGAAGGATTTCTTGGAAGACTGCCTTCAAAGAGCTGATTCAGCTGGGAGATGAGTCTCTTTCTTTCCCCACCTTCTTCTTAACTATTGTCTGGGCTTCAGAAATGATGGCTGGAACTCCTGCAGTTGTATTGACCCATCATGTGACCTTGGAGATGGAAAGTAGGCAAGCTCTATGGCCCACATCCAGATTTCTTTTTATGGGAGAAAAAAAATCAAGTTTTATCTTCTTAAAGATATTGATGTTCTAGGTTTTTTGTAATGTGCGTCCAGACTTAAACCTGACACTACTATGTGCTTAATATTGTAATGCTTTATTATTATTTATTAGTTGGATTTGATCAATAAGTTCAGTTCAGTTGCTCAGTCTTGTCCGACTCTTTGCAACCCCATGGACTGCAGCACACTAGGCTTCCCTGTCCATCACCAACTCTCGGAGCTTGCTCAAATTCATGTCCATCGAGTTGGTAATGCTGTCCAATCATCTCATTCTCTGTCACCCCTTTTCCTCCTGCCTTCAATCTTTCCCAGCATCAGGGGCTTTTCCAATGAATCAGTTCTTCTCATCAGGTGGCCAAAGTATTGGAGCTTCAGCATCAGTCCTTCCAATGACTATCCAGGACTGATTTCCTTTAGGATTGACTGATTTGATCTCCTTGCTGTCCAGGGGACCCTCAAGAGTCTTCTCCAACACCACAGTTCAAAAGCATCAATTCTTCCACGCTCAGCTTTCTTTATACTCCAACTCTCACAACCATACACGACCACTAAAAAACCAGAGCTTTGACTAGATCTTTGTCAGAAAACTTATGTCTCTGCTTTTTAATATGCTGTGTAGGTTTGCCATAGCTTTTCTTCTAAGGAGCAAGCATCTTTTAATTTCATGGCTGCAGTCACCATCTGCGGTGATATTGGAGCACAAAGAAATAAAGTCCCTCACTGTTTCCATTGTTTCCCCATTTTTGTCATGAAGTGATGAGTCTGGGTGCCATGATCTTAGTTTTCTGAATGTTGAGTGTTAAGCCAACTTTTTCACTTTCTTCTTGCACTTTTATCAAGAGGCTCTTTAGTTCTTCTTCACTTTCTGCCATAAGGATAGTGTCATCTGTATATCTGAGGTTATTGATATTACTCCTGCCAATCTTGAATCCAGTTTGTGCTTCATCCAGCCTGGCATTTCTCATGATGCCCTCAGCATATAAGTTAAATAAGCAGGCTGACAATGTACAGCCTTGATGTATTCCTTTCCTAATTTGGTCAATGAATTTATATTTAAATTTTTTTCCTTTATGTTTTTGTTAAATTTATTTATAAACTGCATATATACCTAATCTTATATAAATGCAGAGTTGCAATTACAAGCATGCTTTCTAATAGATTTTGGAATTCTTTCTTTCTTTTTTTTTGGCTTGGTTTCCCCACTTATTAACAACCTAGTATATGCCCTCACATATAAATCCCTCTCATCTAAATCCGAGTCTACAGGTCAAAACAGGCTGAGAGCAGGGTGGGGAGAACCCAGAAAAACAAAGCACAGAGCCATGAATGAAGGGTGGTGGCCCTTGTTGCTCATCATGAATGTTCTGCAGTAGAATCACATTCCCCAGCCCTTCTGCATACTCACCACCCCCAGGATTGCCATGACCATGGAAGTTACTTCAGCCAGTGGAGTTTGAGTAGAAGTGATATGTCACTTCCAAGTGGAGCCCTTTAAGAAACAGAGCCCAATTTGCCACACATTCCCTTCCCCTGCATCCAGAGGGAGCCTCCTCCACCCACTTTCCTCCCTGAGAGAGTGTGATGAACAAGGCTCCCTGTTCACAAAGTCAGATGTGAGTGAGGAATAAACCTCAGTTATGTCAAGACTTTGAGGTTTGGGGCTTTTATGTCTTCATAGTGTAACTCAGTTTCTCTTCACTTAAACAAGGGAGTATAACAGGCACTCCTAATTGTCTCCTTCTTCATTTGGTAACTAAGCCCCTAGTTTAGGGCCACCCAGCTAAAAAGTTCATTTCCTAGCCTCTGTGACTTCATCGTAGCCAATGACAAATGAGTGGAAGTGAGTTTATAACTTTTGGTTGTGGCCTTTAATGAAAGGGGCATATCCTGCTTCCCCTTCTGTCCTTCTAGCTGGAATCAGTTCAGTTCAGTTCAGTCGCTCAGTCATATCCGACTCTTTGTGACCCCATGAATTGCAGCATGCCAGGCCTCCCTGTCCATCACCAACTCCCGGAGTTCACCCAAACTCACATGCATTGAGTCGGTGATGCCATCCAACCATCTCATCCTCTGTCATCCCCTTTTCCTCCTGCCCCCAATCCCTGCCAGCATCAGGGTTTTTTCCAATGAGTCAACTCTTTGCATGAAGTGGCCAAAGTACTGGAGTTTCAGCTTTAGCATCATTCCTTCCAAAGAACTCCCAGGGCTGATCTCCTTCAGAATGGACTGGTTGGATCTCCTTGCAGTCCAAGGGACTCTCAAGAGTCTTCTCCAACACCACAGTTCAAAAGCATCAATTCTTCGGCACTCAGCCTTCTTCACAGTCCAACTCTCACATCCATACATGACCACAGGAAAAACCATAGCCTTGACTAGACGGACCTTAGTCGGCAAAGTAATGTCTCTGCTTTTGAA